>CAUYLG010077705.1:0-90969 GCA_963573385.1 Cacajao melanocephalus
GATCGTACCACTGCACTCCAGCATGGGGAATACTCCATCTCAAAAATGATAAAAGATATTTACCACGTAATTTTTGCCCTGAATGTAGTAAATGGTATGATCTAAAAAAAAAAAAAAAAAAAAAAAGATCTAATAATGGTACCGACTTCAGAGTTTCAGAATTTTTGAAAAGGATTAGAGTATAATATATGAAAAAGTATTTAACATAGTGAAAGTTGTGTAGTAATCACACAATACCTGCTGTAGAGGCTGCAGAGGATATTGGGACAGAGCGCACCTCTGGACCCATGACAGTACAATTTGTATCCCAGTCTTTGCATTGCCTGCGTGATTGTGGGCAAGGTACCTAAATTCTCTGTGCTTTAGTTTCCTCCTCTATTAAAATTGGGACGATAATGGTACCCACCTCATAGAACTGTGATGGAGAATGCATGAGCTAATGCCTGGGCAATGCTCAGTGAAATCATTAACTACGTAGAGCCTCATTTCATCCTCATTGTCAGCGGAAGGGACAGAAGAAATAACCTACTCATCCATCCCTTTCTGCTGGTGTTACTCTTGCCCTGGTTTCCATTCTCTACAGTAGTCTTCTGCTATTATCTAGCCGCACTGCATTTCCAAATTGTGACAACTTCCAAGTGCTGAAGTCACTTTGTGGCTGAGAACTTCCTTTGGTTCTCCCAGTTTCCCTCTCTGGACTGTTCCCTCTGCCTGAACCTGACAAATGAATATAGTGCATTAGTCTTCCTTGCTGAACGTTCAAGTTACACCTCATCCTGTAGGTGTCTAGTTCTGTGTGCTGTCAGACATGGGAATAACAGCCCTTCCTTCCACAGTTGATTTTTTTCACTGCTTTTCTTTGAACTATCTCCTATTTTTCTTTTGCTGTCTATTTTAGTGTTTGTGTGTGTGTGTGTGTGTGTGTGTGTGTGTGTGTGTTTTGTTTTTTGGGGTTTTTTTTGCCAACCCAGGTAGACTTCCTACTTGCTTCTCTATGGTACATGGGGAGAATTACAGCTTTCAGTCATTCAAGGAATGCTGCATCTTGCTATAAATATCCACAGTGTACCTGGGTACACTTCAAGTATGAGCTATCTAGTCTTTATATCTTAAAAACATCAGAATAGACTATATAATTTGCAGTCTTTTTCTGTCCTATCAGTGTTTATTAGATGAATTTGTAAAATTAAGCAGCCAAACATGTCATCAACTTGTTCATCACACCTAGCAATAGCTAAGCCAAAATTAAAAATGAGGAAAAGACACAGTTTTGCTCATTTGTGTAATACAGGGCCTGATATAGACTCCATCCGCAAGATCGTCTTACTTGAAAACCATTCATTACATTATTCAGTATCAGTAGAAAATACAGTGATTGAATACTACATTATTATTTGAGCACAATGAAATAAACTAAACATATTTTGGGGAACTATTTGGGCAGCATATTTGGAAAAAAAGATGGAAAGATTTCGTCTTAGGAGAACGAATACCATGAAACTGTGTCTGTACAGGGAGTTGATTGTGTTTCCACAAGGTCCTGGGAACTTTTAAAAGGCTCTTTGGACCTGCTGCTGACTGGGAAGAAGGATGCTCTCTTTGCAGCCCTTGCTCCTTTGTGCGACCTCTTCCTGCTTTGCCCACTCTGCAGTGAGAGGCAGGCCCCTGCAGCAAGTCACAGGTAGAGATTCTGGGAGAAGGCTTCTTGCGCTGACCGTCACCTGTAAGTGCTGTGGTGTGTGAGTGTGAGTGGGTTCCCTTGACATGGGAAAGGTGTAGACTGGATGACTCATTGCCCTGTCCTCTTACACTGTCTCTGATTCAATGTGTGTGCATATGCTCATCTTTTTTTTTTTTTTTTTGACAGAGTCTCGCTCTGTAGCCGGGCTGGAGTACAGTGGCGCCATCTTGGCTCACTGCCACCTCCGCCTCCCGGGTTCAAGTGATTCTCCTGCCTCAGCCTCCTGGGTAGCTGGGACTAAAGGCACGAGCCACCACACCCAGCTAATTTTTGTATTTTTTAGTAGAGACGGGGTTTCACTGTGTTGGCCAGGATGGTCTCGATCTCTTGACCTCGTGATCCTCCCACCTCGGCCTCCCAAAGTGCTGGGATTACAGGCGTGAGCCACCGCACCTGGCCACGTATGCTTACCACAATACACACTTTCTTTAAAGCTTCTTACTGTGTTTTAAAACTGAAAATTTGCTGTAATATATATATCTTGTAACTGCTGTACAAATTAAAAATTGTTATTTACATTACAATCTCATAAGAGAATTTCAAAAGCCAAAAATAGGATAGGGTTATGCAGTGAAAAAATCCTTTACACAAAAAAGGAACCCATGCTAATATATGTGGTTCCTAACTTGGACTGGTTGTCAGGTGTGTTTTGCTTAAGACTGGTTGCAGTCAGACTCTGATCTGCCAGGCTGCATCTTGCCATGTCTTGCTTTCTAGATGCTGTGGGTTAAGCCCTCTACCTTGAGGAAGCTTAGGAACGACATAAAGTCCTACAAATAGGCTGCACCTTCAATGCAGAAAGTGGCTGTGGTGTGGCCCTGCATATAGGAGCTAGAAGGGAATCTTAGAGGTCATTTGATTAAAATCTCCCATTTTTTAGATGAGAAAACTGAGGTCTGGAGACGGTTATGAGCTGATTGAGGTCCCGTTGTAAGTATGTGGCAAACCTGAGGAGACAGGCCTGCATTCTTTACTGGAAAACAAATATGTCTCTCAGTTTGCCATTTTTTTTTTTTTTTTGGCTGAGCTCTAAGATCAGCAACTAGTTTTATCCATTGGAAAATCAGATTAGTAGCCAGACAGGGAGAGTTGGAACTGTATAGATTCCATAGTCAGATCTAAGCACTTTTACTTACTAGCTTGTGAGCTTTTGTAACTAAATTTCTCCCTATAAGTTTAGTTTCATCACACATGAAATATGCAAAAACATATATATATATACAGAATAAATCATATATAAAAACTCAGATAGTATTTGTACCTATTACTGAATACAAAATATTTTTGATTTCTTCCTTTCCCTTTGTTTTTCTTCACAAAGTCTCATGTCTTTAGTTACAACTTCTTTAAAACAAACGACACACAAAATAAGCTAAATATTATTATGAATACATTTTTTAATGGCTGCTTTGGGTGCAAACTAAGGGAACTTACATCTAACACACATGTAACAATTAATGCTCATTTCCATTTTAGGCTGGGCTGACAGAAAGCATCCACACTTTATATTTTCCTGGAGCTTTTAGCATTAGTGACCCTGAGTCTAGTTACAAACAACAACTGAACTAGTGCGATTATTCAGTTAAGAAAACAAAATATAGCCTAGATTTCTCTAATTTTATTTATAAACTCATGCCTTGGGGAGACCTTGTTTTTGTTCTCAGAAAAAGAAAAAAATTAGCAGGTTGGAACCAGTTTTGTCTGCCTCTTATCTATAAATACAGCCTACTGGTCTTCTTATTTTACAGTTTGAAAGGAATTTTCAGAATTCAAGTGTTACTCTTTCCTGTGCAGTTTCTGCTGGTTAGAGACCAACTCATCGCCTGTGCTCTTGAGGCCCTTCTTTTCCTTCCTCAGCAAACTGGCCTTTCTGTTGTCATCTTCTTTCTTCCACTTTGTCGAGAAACGTGTTAGTGTTTCTCTCAAATTAGGCAAAAATAAAATTTAAACTTTCTTTTTCATTCACATATCATTCGTACTTATCTTTTTCATGTCCTTCACAGGTATAAAAAAGCTGGTTTTCCTTACTCTGAAGCTGACCTCAGCTTCAAACCCTCCTCAAAAACTGTTCTTATTAAAGATGTCAAAGACATTACTATTGCCAAAGTCAGCAATACTTTCCAGTTCAGAAAAAAAACTCAGTTTCTCTTTATGCATTTGATACTGTTCCACATTGCTTAATTTTTTTAAAAACAAAAAGTAGAATCTCATTTTAGAGAATTAGAAAGTACAGAAAATTACCTATGATGAACTACTGTAAACAGTTGAGTGCGTATCTTTACACTAACACATTTCTAGCCAATTTTGTATCTATATTGCATATTAAATATGCAATATAGAAAAAGGATAATACATTTTTGGTTTAACTTAAAGTCAGACAATGTGATTTACATATTAATTTAAGGAGAAAAATTATATGATAGTTCAAAAGGTGCAGAAAAACGTTTATCAAAATTCAAGTTTAATTCATGATATGAACTCTGCAAAATAAAAAGAAGGAAAAATTCTCAGTCTAATGAAAGGCATGTACAAAAATTTAGAGCTAATATCATTCTTAATGGTGAAATGCCAAACCCACTTCACCTCAAAGAGAAATAACAGGAATGATTGTCCACTTTTTAAAAATAGACTTTACTTTTCAGAGCAGTTGTAGTTTTATAGAAAAATGGAAAGAAAGCTACAGAGATTTCCCATATACCCTCTCTCCTCATGCATACACAGCTTCCTCCATGATCCATAGTGGTACATTTGTTATGACTTTGGAATCTATATTGAGACATCGCTGTGACTCAAAGTCCATAGTTTACATTACGACTTATTGTTGGTGTACGTTCTATTGGTTTTGACAAATGTATGTCATGTATCAGCCATTAAATTATCAATTATCACACAGAATAGTTCTTTTGCCTATTCATCCTCTCCCCTCAACCCATGGTAACCATTGATCCTTTTGCTGTTTCCATATTCCTACCTTTTAATAAATGTCATATAGTGGAAATAATGTAGTATATAGTCTTTTCAGATTGGCTTCTTTCTTTCACTTAATAATATGCATTTAAAATTTCTTCATGTCTTTTCATAGCTTGATAGCATATTTCTTTTTGTCACTGAATAATAGTCTGTTGTCAGGATGTACTAATTTACTTATCCATTCACCTACTGCAGGATATCTTGGTTGCTTCCAAGTTTTGGCAGTTGTGAATAAAGCTGCTGTAGACATCTGTGTGCAGATTTTTCTCTAGCCTTAAGTTTCAGTTCATTTGGGTAAATATCAAGAAGTGTGACTACTTGATTGTATGGTAGGAGTATGTTTAGTTTTGTAAGAAACTGCCAACTACCTTCCAAAGTGGTTGTACCATTTTGCATTCCCAGTAGCATTCTTCTTGTTCCATAGCCTTGCCAGCATTTAATGATGTCACTATTTTAGATTGCGGCCATTCTAATAGGTTTGTAGTAGTATCTCATTATTGTTTTAATTTTCCTTTTCCTAATGACATATGATGTGGAGAACCTTTTTATATGCTCATTTTCTTTGGTGAAGTGTCGGTTCAGGTATTTTGCTCATTTTTTAAATTGGGTTGTGTGTTTTCTTGTTATTGAATTTTAAGAATTCTCTGTGTATATTGAGTAACAGTCCTTTGTCAGATATGTCTTTTGGAAATATTTTTTTCTGGTGTGTGGTTTGCCTTGTCATTCTTTTAAAGGGTTCCTACTTTTAGAAATTTTATTCAAAATTGTGCTAGAGGTTTTATTTAGTACAATTGGCAAGAAAAACAAGACTTACAAATTAAAAAGAAAACAATAAATTTGCTTTCTTTTGTTGATAACATAATTGTACATGTAGAAACTCCTGAGTAAAGAACTAATAAATAAATTTAGCAATTTTAAGTATAAAAGTCAATATACAGAAATAAATTGTATTTCTACATTTCCAAAATTCAAACATTAGATTAAAAATAGTGTTCCAGTAACATAAAAAAACATAAAATACTTAGCAATAAATTTAATGAGTTATGTAAAATCTTTATATTAAAAACTGTAAAATACTGACAGAAAGTGCTAACATATGGAATGACATACCATGTTTATGAATTCTAAGACTCAATATTGTTATGATGTTCAATTGCCTTCAAATTTCCCAAGTTTATCTATTGAGTCTTTGTAATCATAATCTTAGCCAAGTTTTTAAAAGCAGAATTTGAGAAGGTAATTGTAAAATTTCTATTGAAATTCAGAAAACCTTGAAGAAACAAAACAACTTTTTAAGAAAATTTTGTTTTGTTTTTTAATAAATGATTCTGGAACCAGTGAACATATACATGGAAAAAATAAAAGGACTTTATGTCCACTTCAAGTTGTACACAAATATTAGAGATAAATAATAGGCGTATATGCAAAAATCAAAACTATGAAGCTTCTAGAATAAAACATAGGAGAATATATTTGCAACTTTGTGCTGGGAAAACATTTCTTAGAAATGACACAGAATTAAAGCTAAACTTAAAAGAGAATAATAAAAAATTTAATATCAACATTTAAAGCTTCTGCTCATCCAGAGACATTATTGAGAAAATGAATATAGAAGCCACAGACTGGGAGAAAAATATTTTTGACACATATATTTGAAAAAAGGGATGGTATTCAGAATATACAACAAATTTCCACATTTCAATAATAAAAAGACAACCAATCTAGTAAAAATACAAATAAAAGACTTGAACAGTTACTTCTCAAAGAAAGATACACAAATGGTTAATACGTGCATGAAAATATGTTCAATGTCCTTAATCATTAGAAAAATTCAGATTAAAACTACCATGTGAGACCACTATACATCTACAAAATGGATGGATAAAATGAAAAAATGTCTAAAATAAAACAAGACTGAGAGTCTCATGTTGACAAAAGTGTAAGGTGAATAGAACTCTCTTACATATCTGGGTGGGAGTGTAAAATGATACTATCATTTTGAAAAACTCTTTGGCAATTTCTGAAATACTTAAACATACTTCTCCCTTGTGACCCACGTTCTTTCTTAAGTTTTTATTCCAGAGAAACAAAAATACGTGTTTACAAAAATTTGTACAAAAGCATTCACAGCGACTTTATTTGTAATAGTCTAAACCGAGAAATGGCCTAGATTACCATCCACAAAAGAATAAATAAACACATATATAATGGAATAATAGCTATCAAAAGGAATAAATTATAGGCACATACAACAAAATTATACAGAGTAAAGGAATTCTTAGCCTAAAAATAAAAATATATTCATATGAAGTCATAGAACAGGAAAAATTAACCTAGTATGGTGATAGAAATCAGAACAGTTGATTTGGTTGCTCCTGGGCAGAAAGAGTTTGCCTAGAAAATGACTGTTTTCCGGTCATGAAAATGTTCTATCTTTTGATAGGATGTGAGTTATATGAGTGTATCCATTTGTTGAAACTGATGATACTGTACCGTTAAGATGTATTTAATTCACTAAAGTAAAATAACCCTTAATAATTTTTAAAAATAATACCAAGCAAATATTAATGGGAAATTAATATTAGATATTCTACCAGGCAAGCAGACTGTCCTAAAGGCTTTTTCTTGCCCCTCATCCCCCTAGACCCTTCAGGATCTTGTTTTTCTAGTCTTTGCATGCAGTGGGAGATTTATACAGAGCAGAGAATGACTGATACCCATGGTAAAGGTTGATACACAGTCTACCTTAGTAAGTCAGTGGAAATGTGGGGATCACCTTCTTTGTGCTAATTTATCATTATAGGCGAACCTCAACTCTGATTCAGCATACTTCTATGCAATTACAAAATAGGACTTCCTGATATCCTATTCAGGGATTGGTCACTGAGCCTTTATTGCTAAGATACATTTCTTCCTGTTCCGTAGTTTACTCCTCTTTTGTGGTCAGGTCACGATGGATCTTTTGCCCTAAAAGCTAAGGTCATAAGACTTAGATATAATCTGTGGTGAAGGGTTTTATTTTCCTCAATACCATTTTGTCATGCTCTCTTTGATTTAGTGGCACACGAGGAGAAATGATTGGAAAGCTCTTAGTTTCCTAGGTTACAACAAAAACTGCACTATAGTATCCTATTGTGTTCTGCATATTTTTCCATGTTATTTACTCATTGCCTGAAAAGTACTAATAAGTAACTAGTAGTAGCATAGAAACTGTTTCTTAGGCTAGCGGTGTATATGAACTCCGAGATTTACAGTCTAAAACTTTTTTTTCACTTTACACAGAAATATTCTATAAAGGGAAGACAAGGAATCTGCAGATTTCTTGGTATAATTTCTGGGTATGTCAATTGATAAGACAGGCACTTTAATTTTTTTCCTGTGAAGCTTGAATGTGGTAGCAAAATGCTGAAAACAGTAATGATTTTCAGAAAACACTTCCTGTCTTTAGTGTGCTTGTGTAATATTGCTTAGGTTTCGAGTATGTGAACAAGCATTTGGAGACCTGGATTATTTTGGTTACAAAGTGAACAACAAGATAAGTGAAGTGGATTCTAACATCTACTCATTTCAACATCCTGTGAGAATAAAATGTTGTTTCAGGGGTTCTTGTCTTTTGGCAGTTCTTGTGCTTGTGAGTCTGAACAGAGAAGAAAAATACGTCATTGAATACACTCAACTGTAGTTAAACTGCACTAGTGACCTTTATTAGAGATCTGGCTGTGGAGATTGGATTTGCCTGAAGCTTAATCTCTTGGGATTGATATGCTTGAGAGTTCTGGAACATATTTTCCATTCAAAACTCAATACAGTAATTATTGTTTAATATTTATGTATCTGGGCAGCCAAAGCCTGATAGAACTGACTCTCTACATGTTGGCAGGTAAGGTTGGGTGAAAGACAAGTCATTCATAATTTAACATCTCTCCCATGAAGCCTTCCCTGTCCCAGACCTTTCCCAGTCTCTGCCTCTCCTGCATGTTGTACATGTTACTAGCTTTGCACTTATTAGTACCTTTCATTTGTTTTTTATAGTAGTTTTATCGAGATATAATTCATGTACCATGAAATTCACTCCTTTAAAGCGTACACTTCAGTGGTTTTTAATATATTCCTAGAAATGTTCAACCACTATAATCTAACATTAGAACATTTTAAGCACTGAAAAGAAATCCCATACTCAGTAGTGTATCCCCTTTCATCCTCTCCCCAGCCTCTGACAATTACTAATCTAATTCTAGTAATAGAACAGTTATGAACTTATACCTTTTATGAATTCGCCTCTTCTGGACATTTCACGTAAATGGAATCATACGATATGTGTGGTCTTTTGTGGCCAGCTTTTTTTCACTTAACACAATATTTTCAAGATTGATTCATGTAGTAGTATACTACCTTATTTCTTTTTATTGCCAGATAATAGTCTCTTGTATTGAAATACCATAATTTGTTATCAGTTGATGGGAATTTGGGTTGTTTCTGTTTTTTGGCTGTTATGATGAATGCTGCCATTTACATTATGTACAAGGCCTTTTTGTGAACACCTTTTCCTTTCTCACGGGTAGATATCTAGGAGTGCAACTTCTGAGTCATGTAATAACTCTATCTGTAACATTATGAAGAATTGCCAAACTGCTTTCCAAAGCGACTGCACCATTTTACATTACCACCAGCAGTATATGAAAGTACCAGTTTCTCCGCCTACTTGCCAAAATTTGCTATTGTCATTATTTTGGTAAGTCATCCTACTGAATGTGAAGTGGTATCTAACTGTCATTTTGATATGCATTTCCCTAATAACTAATGATTTTGAGTGTTTTTTTTCATGAGCTTATTGGTCATTTGCATATCTTCTTTGCAGACATGTTTATTCAAATCCTTTGTCCATTTTTAAATTGGATTATTTGACTTTTATTATTGAATTTTATGAGTTCTTTATATATTCTGGGTGCAAATCCCTTTAGATATATAGTTTATGAATAAACACATTGTATTTTAAATATTCTCACCAGACATAATTATGACCTCCTGGGGTGATAGAAATGATTTTTTACTTTCACCACTTTTTCCATATGTGTTTGATAAACAACTGTTATGAAATATACATAACTCCTAAAAGACAGTTGCTGTAAACACAGTTGAAAAGTTTAGGTAAATTATGTACATTGTTTCTTTATCACTTATATCTTTCCGCTTTTCTTCCTCTGGGATGACACATTTAATACGCCGCAGACAATGGTTATTTAATAGTTTCTTCCCTGGCGTCACTCTGCTTTTACTCTGATTCTCTTATCCTAGGATGGCAGATATCTGCAGGCACTGTATTTGTTTACTTTCAAAATTTGTCTCTCAAGAGTAGGAATCATCTTTTCTCTTCTTCATATTCTCAACAGTAGTGGAAATTCCCTAGATGTTTGTTGGGTGGCCTTATACTCTTTCCCAGACTTCCAAAGCATCCTGGTGCATTGTCCCTTCCTGTCTGCATCAGAGTTCTTGGTTATAAGCAACAGAAACAGACTCTGATAAATTAAGCACGGAGAAATTTATTGCAAAAACAGGCAACATTCCCAGAATCAACCAGTCATGGACAATTGGGTTTGGCAATATATAGCAAAAAAAGAGATCCGGCAAACTGATGAACAAGAAACAAAGCCACCATCTTGCAGTCGGAATAGTGTCTTCAGGGTGACACTCTAACACTGCTATCCAGATGAATGACCTTCAGCCATTATCTTTGCCTTTGTGGCTTGGATTAGACAGGGCTCTCCAGAGAAAGGGAGCCAACAGGATAGCTAGATGGATGGATAGATAGACAGACAGACAGATAGATAACTGATTGATTGATTGAGAATGGAATGGAATGGAATGGAATAGAATAGAATGGGGGATTTATTGCAGGAATTGGCTCACATGATTATGGATGCTAAGAAATTTCGCAATAGTCATCTGTAGGCTGGAGAACCAAGAAAGAGTAACATTTCTTGAGGAAGAGATATTGGGAGAATTTGAGAGAAAATTATAAGTTATTAGGTGAAATAACATGTAAGAGATATCCTAGGCAGAGGAAACAGTAAGTGGAATGGCCCTATAGTGCAAATATCATGACAAATTCAAAATCTGAAGGAAGCCAGTAAGATCAAATAAAAAATGTGAGGAGGAAAGTAGCAGGCAAGTAGGCTAGGGCAGAGGTGATCCAGGGCTGCCTCACTCAGAGCTTCAGAGGGCATGCTACGGAGTCTGTTCTTTATCTTAAGAGCCATGCATTGCCTTTGAAGAGTTTTAAGAAGAGAGGTAATTTGATGAGATTTGTATTTGAGGCAGCTTACAGAGACTGCTCTATGGGAGAATCAATTGTAGTGAGCAGGGCTAGTCTTGGAAATTGATCCAAAAGCTACTGTAGGAAACTTGTTATTTGAATTAGGGTAGTGACAGTGGGGATAAAGAGAGAGAGATGTATATAGACTCAAAAGGGTACTTTAGAGGTGATATCAATGGCTTGGTGACGGAGAATGTCAAGGGATGGAATGTCAGGGTTGACAATCAAATGCATGTGCCATTTACTGAGAGAGGTGACATCAGGAGAGGACCCAGGTATGAAATAAAATTTACAGTTTTAAGTGCTGGTCATATTGAATTTGACCAGTACAAAATCAATTTGAATTTCATTATGACCAGTACTTATAACTGTAACTTTTATCTCATACCTGGTCACCTCTCAGTGAATGGCATATGCATTTGATATGGCATGTGCATTGAGTTTGATGAATTCAATATGGTGTAAGAGCATGTAAGAGATATCCTAGGCAAAAGAAACAGTAAGCCCCAAATTCAATATGACTGGTCCTTAAAGCTGTAACTTTTATCTCATAGCTGATTTTTTCCTGGTGTCACCTCTCTCAGAAAATGGCATGTGAGCCAATTCCCATAATAAATCTCGTCATCTATCTATCTATCTATCTGTCTATCTGTCTATCTATCTATCTATCTATCTATCTATCTATCTATCATCTACCTAAAGATATTTAAGTGGAGATGTGAAGTAGAGAAGTAAACGCATAGGTCTGAAGCTTGGAATTTTAGATACCTTGAAAGGTCAATGAGGGAGAAAGACTTTTAACCTACTAAATCTCACAAATGAGAAAAAAAAAATCCCTGTTTATTACAATGAGTAATTACTCTGTCAAAACTAAATGCAAGACTAACTATAACCATTTACAAAATTATAATAAAATTTCTGGACTTTCATGTTAGGGTGGAAGAATAAAATAAAAAAATTCCCCAATTAATACTTAACCCCTTCATGAAACCTGGTCATACTTGTCTGTCTTTTCTCATTCACGTTAGTCATTGTAGTAAACAATTCCTTTGGCTTCTGTTCCTGATCTGCTAATTCTTTCCCTTTCTGCTCATCAGGTATTTTTGTGAAGCACTCCAAAGCTTTAGTCATTTACAAGTTTGTGTGTGGCTCAGGTGTGTTTCTGTGTATTTGTGGTTTTCTACATTTTTTCCATTATATTATAAACTTTTCGTAGAGTAGCAAAGTTGTTGCTATTTATTAAATAAATTATATAATCATAAATAGGACACAGACCCTTCAGTGAAAAATTAGAATTCCTTAAATACAGTAAATCAAGCAACAGAAAATCCAACAGCTCATGTAACGCAAAAACCTTAATGTCATATTATTATCATCCTCATTTCATTTACCCACTCAATAGGCTCAGCCTGCTTTTGATTTCCAAAACATCAGTAAATATTTACTTATCTTATTCATCTTTGTTAGCTTTTAAATCTCTTGAGAAGAAAAATCGTCTCTTTCAAATGATTATTTATCAAGGTCAAAGCCTCTGTGGGAGTTTGAGTAGGAAATCATAACTCATTTTAAATGATGACATTTGGATTTATAAAGGAATCTCTTGACAGTGTCTGGCAGTAGGAAACGTTATCAGTCTCAGAAGCCAAACTTTGATTTAAGCAAGAGACACTAGTGCAGTATGCCTTTGAACTGTAATATCTGCTATTTTGGAAAGGATTATTTATACTATACACACTACCTCAATATCTAGACGTTTTTCAAAAACAGCCTCCAAGACCCCTAGAGTCTATATACATGTTCTAGTCATGATCTCTGTGCAATGTACCTGGAGCCCCCACTTAGTATTTCTTCTTTGTCACTGCCCCTACCCAATCTCCCAACCCTTTCACCTATAGCGCTTCAAATTTTCTTATACTAAAGCTCATATTTCTTGATGCAAATACTTCTAGGAATGGTGACTAATAAAAACCTAATCCTTGAAATAAACCTTAGTATGACTCTAAGAATCGGATAATTTCCCAACAAAAGTGTCTGACCAGAATAGGGTAAAAAAAGATACATTGTGATGATGAGGAAGCTGGATCAGAGAAGACAGCATAATGGATGAAGAAAAGTAAGGAGAGGCTTAGGAGACTGGAGGCAAACTGCAGGTAAGCTTGCTTCAAACCAGGGCTTTACATTTCTTATACAGATGACTTCCCACAAGTGTTTTAACCGTTTTTTATCATTTAAATATCTCAATATATTGGCACAACCAATACATACAGATATTCTACAAATATAATGTAATCAATAGAAAGTATTTTTTGATTTACAGGAAAAGTGTGATTGTGATATGAAATCTTGCATGGTATTCAAAGCATAGTAATGTATATTGTCAGGAGGGACTTTGATCAACGTATCTGCAAATCTTTGCTGTGTGTTAAAGCATGACAAAGCCTGGCTAACTGCAGTTGCTGCCACTGTTACTGTTAGTTACTGCTTTGAGGACAATTTTATCTCAGATTAGAGCACACATGCACAGATCTATTGTGCAGATAAGATGCCATCATTTTGTTCACCTAGTTCTCATTCGTATCCTCCAACTCTCTTTCAAACTGGTTTTAGAATTTCTCATGTCTCCATTCTTAGCTTCACACCTTTCACTCCCAGCTGGCAGTCTGAAAATGTTATCACACTTACTCTATTCAATTTGAAATATTTTAAACAAATTATCTCTCATGATTTTCTTGCTCCTGGCAGACAAGATCAATATGCCATCAGCCAAAAAAGTACAAGTTAAAAGTTAATAAATGTGAAATGTGAAATTTTGACAAGGTATTATATGTTATCTTCCTCATTCCAAACCCCCTTTCTTATTAACTCTGGTTCAAAGCAGAGACTATCTGTTTGAAGGTAGAATCAGAAACTGAGCAAAGAATGAATTCCTTAGAGTACTTACTGCGCTCACTTTGGTCTTTTAGGCATCTGGAAAGATACCTGATTCTTGAAGTAAAGTAGTGTCCTGAATATTTCAGACCTTGAAGACTATGAAATTATTTTAAATAAGGAGGAAAAAAGAGAAATATATTTAACAAATACTATTTAAATAACCAGAAAAACGAGAGAGATATCTTTCTCTCTCTATATATATGTTATAAATATATACATGCGCACACACACACACACACACAACTTTCGTCTTGCATCTGAGATAACTAAAACAAAATTTTGGGCAAAAACACCAAATGTTATATTTTAATATAAAATTAATATACCGTGAAACATTAAAATTATTTATCACAATTTGTGTCTGGGATGCCCTGCTGGAGTCTGAACAAGCCCAGTGTTGAACAGTAAAATAAAAATATATACAAATAATTTTGAAACTTCTGAAACATGCCTGGTACAACCAAAAATAATTTTTAAATGTCCAGTCTTAAATACAAACAGATCAGAGATCAGTGACCAATGAGTTGAATCCACATAGTCTGTTTTGTAAACTTAGGTGGAGGAAGTCATTACAGGCAAGACACATGCAAGAAATGCTGAAATAGAAGTACCTACGTGAGCTTGATTGCAAAATACCAAAAGACACTGATGATGAATTCTCTTTTTATACTTTATTTGGTCCAGTAGACCAAAAAATACTTACCTTGTGATGTATTTATGCCACACCTGTTTTTTAAAGGAATATTGTTCACAGACCAAGAAATTCCCTTCTCTTTACTGAACCTCAAAAGAATTTATTTGCATTTTGGGTATCAACATATTAAGAACTCCAAGGAAAAAATAATCAAACAAAAATATTTTTACTATTGTTTCTTTTACATTTTGCTCAAGATAAAATGAAGAGTAATTATCAAATAAAACCCACTGATTCCTTAGCTCTCTGCCTTTGAGGCTGCTGTCTTTGTCAGAGAGGTTCATTCTTATGAAACCTGTTACAACTTTTTTTTCTCATCTGGGTTTCTGAGAGGTACATTTCTCATCTTCTCTAATAGAAATGTTACAAAAGAGCAACCAGTGGCAATTCGTAATATCCTCTTTGTCCACGTGAAAAAAGAATTGTCATTTAGCAAATGACACAGAGGCTTGACCTGCTACATAGGGTAGTACCCCCCAATCCAGAAATGTAGAAAGAAACCAGATATTCCTGATTGCTAAACCTGGGGAAATGGCTCCTGATTGTTTTATCGGGTTGAGCTACCCCCATTTAAGGAAGTTTTCAAAGAACACTTGCATCCCTCTTTACTCCCTCTTCTCTTAGGAAGCAGGGTGTACTCTGTGTGACTAACATGCACTGATTGGGTTGCATTTTTCCCAGTGAGTGGCATCAGGGGGCTAAGGAAATTTGCCTTGTGTTTGCCATCACTCCTTCTTTTGTTTGTGATGGCAACACAAAAGCAAGTAATGGCAAACAGAAGAAGCAGTAGATGTGCGTGACAAATCCTTCCCTACCTTCCATCCTGACCCCTATTATATAGAGCGGGCAGTTATTTTCACTGTGCTCCACCTATCTGTGACCAAGTGGCTGTAGGCATGGTGTTTGTAGTTTAGGGGAGGAAGAGTTCCGGCTCGACCCTCAGCTGTGGGCTCGTAGAAGCTGTGCTCGGAAACTGTACAGATGACTAAAAGTGCTGCTTTGTTTCTTATCTAGCTAGTGATGTAAATGTGTTCAAGTATGTATCATCTCTTCATATGAACTCCAGAAAGGAGGTAGAACAAATGACATTCCCTATACCTCGTATATAACAAATTCAAAATGCTACAACATTTTTTCATTATTGTGGTGTTTTCTAAGTAATGGAAATGCTGATTACCATCATATTTCTTTTTTAGCCATGAAATCAATGATTTCAAAATGCTTTCAGTGTTTGACATGCTGTGTTCAGATTCGATATTGTGTGTTAGGAGTTTTTATAGTTTTGTGTAGGCTTTTATAAGGCAATAAAGACTTATCTTGGATTAAAATTTTTTACTGCCATACTTCTCACCAAAATATGCCCTGTTTCCTTTATTTGAAATGAGGAAGTTGAGATAAAATATCTCGTGCAAATTTCACATTAAAGCTGTGAACTTGTATCTCTCCCGTCAACATACCATCAACTAAAAAAGTACAAGTTAAAAGTCATCAACTAGATAAAATCTTGTACTTTTTTCTTGTCTGCCAAGAGAAAGAAAAACTTGAGAGATAATTTCAAAAATATACTTTTAATTGACTAGAACAAGTGTGATAACATTTTCAGATTGTCATCTTAGAGTATGAATCCAGGAATATAGACCAGAAATTCCAAAACCAACGGAGGATAGCTGGAGAATATGAATGAAAATTAGGTCAACAAAATGATAGAATCTTATCTGCACAATAAATCTGTGTACGTTCCCTCTAATTTGAGGTCTAATGTCTCTGTGTAAGGTGTCATAATTAACCCATATTAATCTATCCATCTATTCATCCATCCATTCATTTATCCATCCATCAACCATTCATCTACCCATCCTTTAATCAAAGTACCTATTGAATACGTGGTATAACTCAGGTACAAAAATATGCAGAAATTTATCCAGAAGGCAAAGATACCTGGAAACTTAAGTGTTTTTTCCAGAGTTCTCTCTTCTTCCTACCTTCCATATTCAGTTGCCACGTCTCAGGGGTTTTACTTCCTTACTTTTATTAGATTATGTTTCCTTTCTCTTTATTCCTACTAACACCAACTGGTCCAGCTGCTAACCACTTATCAAATGGAATGCTATACTATTCTGTAAGTCAGACTATAGGATTATTCAGGGAGGAAGCATAGCTCAGGGGTGGGAGTGTTTTCAGTGAGAGCTGACTTTGGATCCCAGCTATCCGAAGTCCTTGGAAAAGAAGAAGTACCAGGGGCAGATAGAGGAGGGGAAAGCATCGGCCTAGACATAACTTTTGTAGCAGTAATTGACTTATTTTATCCTACTTCCTTTACATTCTGCTTTTGAGCACCTACGATTACTTTCAAAAGAAGGGACCTATCTGTATGTTAAATCGGTAACTCATAGAACTTAAAAGTTGCTGTCAATGAGTACCTGTCCATATTTACTTATTTTTAAGCCTACTCTTTCTTTATAGAGGGATAAAATTGGAAAATGTTTTCCTAGCAATCACCAGAAGGAAGAATAGGTGCTACTGAAGGAGAGGGGAAAATAGTGAAGGAGTTGGAGATCCTGAAGACAAATATCCAGACTTCAAATTCACTAATTTTGCTTGTTACTGAATCTCATTATTTTCTAAAGAAAAAATTGGTTTGTGTCTGGTTCTTCTGAGAGCACACTGCTTAAACCATGGTATACACTATGAGTATTAGAACTTACTGATATCTTGATTCTGTAAACTAATAAGCCAGATGTACTGGAAACTAATAAGCCACTATTTTTTTCAGAACAGTCTGTACATTGAAGTATTTTTGAAAGCTCATTGGAGACCCGATTTAGAACAATGCAGCCACACTGCAGTTACTTTGAGGGAGTGAGATTTTACTTTTCAGCAGCGATGTTCAATCTTCTGGCTTCCCTGGGCCACATTAGAAGAAGAATTGTGTTGGGCCACATATAAAATACACTAAAACTAATGATAGCCAATGAGCTAAAAAAAATTGCAAAAAAATCTCATAATGTTTTACAAAAGTTTACAGATTTGTGTTGGGCCACATTCAAAGTCGGCAGGCTGCAGGTTGGATTAGCTTGCTTTTCAGTATGGGTGTCAATGTCCTAGATCCCCCCCACAGGATATTGCAATTTAAACAATTCCCTTGGGGAAAGGGAAATATTCATGTTGTTATTCTTTAACCATGGACAAGCTTTGAAATAGCTGAATAGGGTATTCAGAAACCTAATGAACTATGCTGTAGATATTATTGAAACTTCAGTTTCAACGTGGGACATGGTTATTACGCAGTCATTTTCTCAAGGGCATGCAAGGACACTAAAAATCTCCACTGCTATGTGTGTTACATGGGCATACTAGATTTTAAAATATGACAAGGGGTTTAGAGGTATAGGTAATCAGGAGGCAGCAGTGTGAACTACTTTTAAAAGTAGTTGCATTATGGACAAATACATAATTATATGTCGTCCAGGCTGGAGTGCAGTGGTGCATTATGGCTCATTGCAGCTAGGAAATCCTGGGCTCAAGCAATCCTCCCACTTCAGCCTCCCAAGGTGCTGGGATTACAGGTGTGAGCCACTGCATTTAGCCTATATGTTCCTGGTCACATGGAAAATTCTATAGTTTTTTTTGTTTGCTTTTTTGAGCTAATATTTTTCTGTTCTTTTGAAAAGCATGAGATATCTGATTCAATCCTATTTCAAAATGGGTTGATTTTTTTTGATAGCAATAAGGGCATATTCATAAAATATAAGCTAAGAATTTGAAATGTATGTGTGGTAATATATTATTTTTCTACAGACTTCTTCTGGGAAGGGAAGCCTGAAAGTCAAAACAACACATTATATGAATGGAGGGAACTAGTGAGAAGAGCTACTGTGGACGCTTCATTTGAATGTCTTGTTCATTTAAAGATCTCTTCTACAATGGTAGGAGCTTATTGGATGACAACAAAAAGGCTGGTGATGTAACACCCCCTGCTGACCTGCTGGAGAATGCTAGGTCATTATCCTTTAGCATTTACTGCCAAGTCTCTAGGCGTTTTCCTCAGTTATTATGATTGATGATATATTATGTTCCTTCACCTCAGATGACAAGAAAAATTGGTAATTTCAGGAAAGCTTAGAAGTCGGTTTGAGAACTTGGTCTATTCTTATCTTTTACTCTTAGCTTTTATAACACCGAAACCATTCCAGCAATGAATGTGTTGTCTTGCACTTATGTCGTCAGTCTTGGATTATACTAAATTATTTGGACCAAGTATATTAGATCAATTTTACAGACGCAGAAGCTAAATTTAGTAAACAAGATAGATGAAATGATATATGCTAAATCCAGTGAAACTAGTTTTTTATTTGTTGGGTTTTCGTTTATTGTTTAGACACTCAGATTAGTGGGATGGGTATACACTTACATCTCTAAAGGATCTAAGAGCCTTTTCTATTTTTCCAATGCCTAAAAGTAGGGACCAGAGACCAAAAGTGGTCTCTTACTGGCCACTTCCAGAAAGGAATGTCAGACCCAATAGCTCTTCTGATAACTGTTGGTTTAGAATTTGATCCAGCTTTGGGCTTTCTTCTAATGGACACAGATGTGAGATCATTTTCTGTCCGTTTAAATTCTTGCCGTAATTCTCTAAAGCCCCCAAAACTTAGTGATTTGCATTATGCAACACTTAAAGAAAGTGGCAAAGCTGGAACAAGAATTTGATTGTAAGCTTACATAAACTTGAGGATAGGAACTAGATCTTCTTCAAAGTTCTATACCGCCAAGTAGGAATAATTTTTGCTAAAATGTTTGGTAAATTTCTTTGCCAATTTAGGAATTTGTGTTAATAATTTGTTTTAAAGTTCCACAAAAATGTTGACTTTATTATATTTGCCAGTGCGTATCACTTAAAAGTATATGTTTTAGATCTCAAGTTACTGAAAGCCATTTATTTAACATGTTCTGTTGAAAAATATTTTGATGTTATAGTCTATCCTCTATTCTCTCTTCCTTCATTTTGGGCACATTCATGTTTCGTATCAAAAAAAGATGCTAAATTTAGATTTAGTATCTCAGCACTTACTCAGATAAAGTAACTCAGAACTTGGAGTAGGAGCTGCCACATGGGAAGGGACCGTAAACATTAGCTATCATCGGAAGGCTCCAGAATAGTAGTTCTAAGAAGGTGACACATGGATACCTGGGCAGCTGCAAAGTCTTATCAGGAGTGTCACAAGGCAAATTATCTTCATAATATTAAGGTATTATTTGCCTTGCCATAACTATTTACCATAGCTAGTAGTTACTGTACTCTTTACTGGAAGTACTGGTGCCAATTTTAGCAGTCATTGCATTATTTACCGTCACACAATCTTAGTTAAACAAAAAATAGTAAGAATGCCCTTAAGAGCCAGGCGTGGTGGCTCACGCCTGTAATCCCAGAACTTTTGGGAGGCTGAGGTGGGAGGATCGCTTGAGCCCAGGAGTTTGAAACTAGCCCTCATATAGTGAGAACTTATCTCTACAATTTTTGTTTTTAATTTAGCTGGGCATGGTGGTGTGCACCCATAGCCCAGAAGTTTGAGGCTGCAGTGAGCTGTGATTGTGACACTGCACTCCAGATGTCAGTCTGGTCAACAAAGCAAGACCCTGTCTAAATTAAAAAAAAAAAAAAAAAGAAAAGAAAACCAACAAAAAATATGCCCTTGAGAACTAATAAAAATTAGTAACATTATTAAATCTGAACTGTTGAGTAAATATCTTTTTCATATTCTGTGTGATGAAAGGGAAGAAGGCATAAAACACGTGCCTCATGCTAAAACGTGGTGCTGTTTTGAGGAAAAGCACACGGGCAGTTGTTTGAGTTGTGCTCCATCTTCCATGAAATACCATTTTGAAAGACCAAGTGACAGACAAACTATGGTTATTTAGACTTTAGTATTTGGCAGACATTTTCTCAAAAATTAATGGAATGAGTCTGTTGTCACCTTAAGGAACAGGATTTGGTCCTAATAATAACATTTGAGGTTTCACATGAAAATTAGAATATTGGGAAACTTCCATTATTCCAGTATTTTCCACTGTGGCCTTGATAGCTTCTAAATACTTACTTTCCTGATGAAGTTAGTAGTGATATTATCAAACATGATGTTTCATTTTCTGCAATAAAATGTGTCATTTTTCTTATTCAAGCAGCAGAGACAAAACAGAAAACCTGAAATAAATGAAATATGTCAATATTTTACAGAGTTACATAACTAAACAAACCAATGTTTTTTAAATGATGAACACATTATGCTACAAAATCATGCATAGTTAAAAGATCTATTCCCATTACAAGACAGACTAATGGAGTCTAATGTAAAAAAGTACTAAAAGTTCATTGCCATTTGGCTTAAGATTCCACATTTCAGCTCATCTTTAAGAAACTACCACTTGTTAAGTTTTGATTGGTATCAAAGAAGAGTACTGATAATTTTCTAAAAAGGCTGTTAAACGCTTCTCTTTTTTCAATGGCATTTATATCTGTGAGGTTGGATTTTCTGAATTATATACTTCAACCAAAACAATATATTGCAGTTAACTGAATACAATACAGAAGCAGTATAAGGATCCAACTGTCTTCCACTTATCCACACAGGAAAGAGATTTGCAAAAATGTCCAATAATATCATTCTTCTCACTAAGTCTTTTTGTTTGGAAAATATAGTTATTTTTCATAAAAGTGTGTTAAGTTTAACATACAGTGGATTTATTACTGTTATTTAAAAACAAATGTATGGACAATTGTTTTAAATATTTCTGTCTTTATATCAGCTATAGCAGACAATGGCTATAACCCATATAATCAAAAGCTTTTTAAGTTCTCAATAATTTTTAAGAGTCTCAATGATTTCTGAGACCAAAGAGTTTCAATAACTATCGTGTTCTTGTTTAGAACATATTATCTCTTCAACCTAGGACTCTAGAAAATAGGATGAGGACTATAATTGTGTATAAAAAATCAACTGGAAGATAGCAATAAAATGATAGTGAGAAATTGATTCTAAAAATTATTTGCTTTGAGTTAAGGAGAAAGGAACAATTGGTTGTGACTAGAGGCACATGCTAATTATTGAATAATTTTTTAGAGGCTATTTATGATTCAGTTTCATCTAGAGAGTTGTGAAGTTATTGTTTACTGTTCTTGTCAGTGTAAGGGTAGTTATCAGTGGAGATATCCATGGTGAAATTTAGGAATATACATGCATTACAATATGTTTGAAAATTTTTAAAGAAGATGCTTGAGATTATGTCCATGATGCTAGCTTCAGAAGAGTAATTTCTCTGATTTCCTTCTTCACTCTACAAACTAGAGTTGTTTCAGTACAGTGCCTGTACTGAGCATATACAGACTTTTTTTCTTGTCATTATTCCCTAAGCAATACAATGCCTGTTTACATTGCATTTACATTGTATTGTTACAAATAATCTAGAAGTTACAAAAGGATATGTATAGGTTATATGTAGATATTACACCATTTTATATCAGTGACTTAAGCATCTATAGATTTTGGCATTTTCAGGAAGTCCTGAAACCGATCCCCTATTGATCAATGAGGGATGACTGTATATAGATATATAGGAAGAGATTGATTTTCAGAATTGGCTCACATGATTATGGAGGCCAGGAAATCCCACAATGTGCCATCTACAAGCTGGAGAACCAGGAAAGCCAGTGGTGCAATTCAGTCCAAGACCTAAGTTCTGAGTACCAGAGAGGCCTGTGGTATAAGTCTCAATCCAAGGCTCAAGGCCTGAGAACTGAGGGGCTACTAGTGTAAGTTCCAGAGTCCAAAGGCCCTAGAAACTGGATCTCTGAGGTCCCAGGGTAAAAGAAAATAGATGTCCCAGCTCTAGAAGAGAGAGAGCAAATTCCTTCTTCCTTCACTTTTTTGTTCTATTTTGGCCCTTTATGGATTGGCTGATGCCTGCCCGCGTAGGTGAGGACAGATCATCTTGGTGGGTGCTTTGATTCAAATGCTAATTTTTTCCAGAAACACCCTCACTGACATACCCAGATATAATGTTGTATTTCCTGTGTGGGTATAATTTCACAAAGTCAAAATGATATAAAGTTTATCATACTCCATAAGAGTGTTTATTACTGGCCAGGGGCAGTGGCTCAAGCCTGTATTCCAGCATGTTGGGAGGCTGAGATGGTAGGATTGCATGAGCCCAAGAGTTCAAAACCATCGTGGGCAACAAGCAAGATCCCCTTTCTCAAACAAAAAAAAAAAAAAAAAAAAGAAAAGAAAATAGTTAGGTATGATGGCCCACTGTAGTCCCAGCTGCTTGGGAAGTTAAGGTGGAAGGATCATTTGAGCTTAGGACTTTAAGCCTGGGTAACAGAGGCAGACCCTGTCGCAAAAAAAGTGTGTTATTTTATTATCACATTTGTTATTATAACTGTTTTTGTTTCACAGATTTGTGTGTGTGTGTGATTTTTATGTCCTCACTTAGTTTATGAAGTGTTAAGTCATTCTTTACTTTGAATACTCCTAATTACTGTGTAATAGATTTGAATAAGGCTTATGGATGTATAAGTGAATTTTCACAGAAAGAAAAACAAGAAGGGCTGTGGTCACCCATGAGTGATTTTCACTTGTTTTGTTAAGAAAAAAAAAAATACAGGATGGTGAGTTAGCAATGTGGAGACGAATGCTGCTCTAACCGAGGGATTGTCTCACAGTGACGAAAAAGTCTTACTACTGAAATCTTTTAAACCACAGTAATTTTTAAAAGATTCCAAGATAAATAATTCTTGTCTTGAATTTAGAATGAGGCCAAAATTCTGCAGGGAAGGAATGAACCAAAAAAGAGAAGACGTAAGTATGAATCAACATAAAAGTAAAACTGTATTAGAAATAAGTTTAGCTAAATTCTGGGAAGGTAGCTTGCCTCTCTCACACACAACAAAACTTTATTGAAGGGACTAAAGACGAAGTCATCTCTATAGTTAAGTCACTGACATTCAATGACGTTATCTATATAGTTAAACTGTTAATATTCAATCAACTGAAGGATTAGCAGTTTATAAAAAAGACTGTGGTACTACATAGAAACCACAGTGAGATTAATGCATTTCCAGAATAAGAAATGCTATTAAATTTCCAATAATAAAATGCTGATGCAAGTCAGCATATACTATAACTATAATAAATTCTTATCCAATGAGAATGTACATGGTTAAAAATAGGCTGAAGTAGGCTGAAAAGGAAAGAAGTATGGCACCATGCATATGTACATATATGGGAAGAGAAAGTACAGTAAATAAGCCTCATAAACAGAGAACTCAAATGGATATGATGAAATCTGTGAGTGCACCTAAGAAGATGATGTCCTGCCTGTTTTCCTGTTATTATTTTTCTCCAATCTTTATACCTGGACCTACTTGACCCGGTGTGCAGTACTTGGCTTTGTTTCAGATGCTGGAACCAAATCAGGGGAAAGGTAATGGGCCTAAGTTAAGAGTTCGCTGGCCCAACCTCAAGTAAAAGCTGTAACTAATTCCTCTCTGACTTTGAGCCTTACCTAATTCTCATCTTCGGCTTCTTAAATGATGGAAGTGAGTCAGTCCCTCCTTTGTTTTTCTATTCTTTTGTTCCTGTTCCCGGGCTGATTTAGGATCCTGCTCAGGAACATATCACTTTCACCCCTTTCCTTCTTTGCCACAACATACAATCAATTCTTCTAAGTCTCAACACACAACCAGTTCTTCCGTTTGCTTTGCTACCAAATATAGACAAATAGATTACAAGGCTTTGAACCATGTAAATTGAAAAAGCACTTAAAATATTACAAATCAAATTTTCTTCCCATTGAGGAAAGAATGGACATTCTGTAAGAAGAAGCGAAAGAAAAGAAGGATGTTGCACCTTTTACATCTCAGCATTAAGGCACGGGGTCCACTGCAAACCCATCTGCACCTGACCATTGAGCACTTGACTCCAGTGTCAGATTCCAGGCTACTGGTAGAGTGAAACATTTAAACTGTGCTCCCAATACCTTTGGAAATGCAATTAATTTACTTAGGGCTTCAATAGAGTTTTGCTAAACCCTTGCAATATGCCATACAATGTGTTAGCTATTAGAGAGTCATAGATGAATGGGATGTGGCTTTTGTCTTGGTTGAGCAGAAGAGAAGGGGTTATGCTAATACATAATATTGAGGTGACTTTTGCCTTCAAGGAGCCCACTGTCTTGGTTGATGAAAAGAGAAGGAGTTGTGCTAATACATGATTATTGCAGTGAAGAGGTGATGAAATTTGGGATTTGGTGACATTCAGCCACTGTGAATAGTCACAACAAAGTTGCATAATGTCATTCATAATTGGGATACAATCTTATTTGAAAGTATTTACTTTTTATCTCCTGAAGAGACGTCATGAAACTGTGATGGAAGATAAATATGAGGATTAAAAAATTAGTAATCTCTAATTTAAAACTCTTGTAGTATAGCCAGGGAAAAGAAATACCTATGTTCAGTGATATTAAAAAAATAAAATCAACACTGTAATCATTACAGTTTGGTTCAGCTTGAATAAACTGATAAAAGGCCTAATGACAAGAAACTGTTCTTTGAAGGTGATTAGAGGAAAATGTTGAGAATGTGGAGTTTTAAACCAGAACCTTAAGGTAATAATGGAAATAAATTGTGATCCTGCAGCTAAGTCTAGGTAATAGTTCATGCTATTAGCAAATTTGGTTGAAGGATGACAATTAAATGTTGTTAGCTAGAGTAAGAGGGTCAAATTGCTGATCAATAAAATATGAGTTAAGGGTTGGGATAGAGAAGGTAATAACCTTGAATTTAGGTGTATATCTAGGAACTTGTGTGACAACCAGTTGGCAGGTCTTAAGATTTTAAAACTAAGAGTCTAGTGAAACAGAAATCTAGTGGCCATGAGAGTCTGAAGGCAGAAATTTATGGTCAGGAGTCAGCTGGCAGAGTAGAGGTAGTGATTCATTTATTCATTCATTAATCTAATGTTTATTGATCACTTATTATGTTCCAAGAGGTATTCTAGGCAGAAGAGATGAGGCCCCAAACCGTATATAACTTATATCCTAGCAGAAAGAATCAGAAAATAAACAGCTAACAAAGAAACAAATGAAAAAATCACCATATAACTGTTGCAATTCAAAGAATGAAAGTGAGTCATATTGGAAGAAGGGGACTGACTCGTTGTTTTAAATTTGAGGTGAGGAAAGGAGGTGGGTAGGGAAATGCTCTTTGAAGAGGGGGCATTTAAACTGAGACCTGAAGTCATACACACAGGGATGTGTGGTTGGGAAGATCCTAGTCTGGTGGAACTATTCCCAGAAGACAGACTAAATTCAAAACCCTGGGGGTCCAGTGTGGTCAAGGAGAAGACAAGAAACAAAATGGATAAGCAAGCAAGATGAATAAGGAGCCCAAGAAGGAAGGACTTCAGGAACTTAAAACACAATTCTGAGGTATATAGAAGCTGAGAACTAGCTCAGAGAGGAGAACGTCAGGGGCCAGCGGCCAAGGTGTGGGCATAGCTGTAAGGACTCAGTCATGGATACATTGGGACAAAATTAGGATTTAATATGTAGTTTGCTGTAAGAAAGGTAACTGGAAGTTAGCTTAGAACTGAGGCAGTGTTTTCTGATGTAGACCTTTAATAAATAATAATAATAATGACTATTGTAGTATTCTATTCACCTACTTGTGATAGCCTGTTTTCTTTCTTTGGCTTCATAGCATTTACTCATCTTTGCCCACTGATTGAAACTGTATCTCAGCTCCCAAATCTTGGCAGTTTAGGGATCTTTACTCACCAGTCTGCTAATACACAGTGTATTACTTTTCCTAGATAGTCACATTGCTTTATGTTTGTATTTGTATATGTTGCACCTATGTGAGATTTTTTGGTGTGAGGGACAATGTCTTATTCTTCTTTGCATCCCAGGTAACTAACCTAGTGTCTAAAATGAAAAAGTACTCAGTGTATGTTTATTGATCGCATAAATGAATGAAAGCATAAGTAGTTGATGGTTTACTCAAATCTTTTGTGAAATTAGGCAGAGCAAATATATAAAATAGTAACAGTTAAAATATACATATATATATATATAAATAATATGGCAGATGCTTTACTTAAATTATGTCTATTAATTTTTACCGTAAGTCAGTGTGGTAGAAAGTAAACACATCTACCCTTTAGATGTGAATAAACTTCAGGTCATACATCTGGTGATAGGCAAGGCTGGGAAACAATTCTGGGGTCTTCCCACTACCTACATATTCTATCCAATTTGCCCAGTGGACAGAGTGGATGACGTTGAACACATTAATGTGTATGAAGAAAGGAAAATTTCCTGCTGGAGAGCAGGCAGTTCTTGATTGCCATGAATGGTTTTTTTTTTTTTTTTTTATTTTGTAGGCAATGAAGAGCCACGTAAACTTTTGAGTGGTAGGATAAATGTAATATATTATGATGAAAATGATTCTTGAGATAGTTATTCTTACTACTCTGGCTACTTTTTTACAGAATGAATAGCAGAGAAACCAGGGAGGAGTTTATGACATCCTCCAGTTGTGGAGTTGTGAATAATCAGGGTGAGGCTCTGGAAATAGAAAAGAAGAAAAGAATAATTTACATGATATTGAGTAGGATAAAGTAACGGAACTCAAAATCTCATTAGATGTGAAATAACAAGGAGAGAGTTCATTCAAACATAACTTCAGGAATATGAGCCCATGGATTTCAAGAGCATTAGGGAATTTGGTATGACATCTAATTTGAGGGAGGGCTAAATGCTGCTTCATGTTCATTACAAATTTTAAACATTCTAATGTCCACTTAAAAATCATGAAATGGGTGAATGCAGATCCGTGCACAATCCATGTCTCAGTTCCTCACCTTACCAGTAAACTGGTAAGAGTTTTCTTAGGTGATCTCAAGGATCCACCGTCCTCTCTAAATTTGTAATATTCTTTGAATCAGAGCCATTTCTTTCCTCTGCCTAACACTCTCTTTCCTTTTGTCTTCTTGTTTCAAAATTGGCCCTGAAAGAGATCATTTCTGGATGTACAAATGTGTACATGTATATAAATGTGTATGTGTACATATACAAGTATATAATTAGAAACCCTTTCCAGATTTTGTACATACCAAGTGCATTTTTTGTTAGTTTGTTTTCAAGGCCTGGAAACATTTGTGACTTTGCTTCTTGGTTTCAGTAAGCATTGCCCAACACAACCACCTTAAATTGTTATTTTCTTAAACTTAGGATGGGGCTGATCAGTTTTCTGTTGTGCTTTCCTCTGTAGCAATCATTTGATAAAATTCTTCGGTTTACCCTAATTTTAATGATTTCACTGTGGCACACCCTTCATAAATGGCCAAGAAACCCTGCTGTCCCCAGTCATCAAGTTCGGGCATGTTACAGAGTCTTCAAAGTTCATTCATAACCTTGATATGATAAACAGCAGCAATCAGTTTATGTTTATTATGACCCAGAATTCAAGCATCATCCCTTATCTTAAATAAAGCTCAACCAGAATTTGGGAACATGGTTGAGTAACACAAAGAAGAAGCTTTAGAGGAAAGCGCATTATCATATATTGAATGCAGAATACAGCTTTGGAAATTGTGGTGTCAATTCATCACACTGCCTTTTGAATTAATTGAGATGAACTACTGAATCTACTATCCAGAATTTCAAAACAGCAAGAGGAACAAAGGACTTAGCATACTAAGTAGAGGGGATTCATTCATTTGAAAATATTTATTGAATACCAATTATTAACATGTGCAGGCATGTTAGGAATTGCTTACACAACAGAGCACAAAATAGTCCCTGCCCTCCCAGAGGTTATTGTCTGGACTCTAAAACTGGTAGGAAATGTAAGTGTTGCATAAGTAATTAGAAGTTTTAAGATGGAGAATCACAGGAAAAATGGAACAAAAGGGTAGAAGCTAGACTTTGAGCAGAGGAAAGAGGGATGTTGACATGGTAAAACGTGTTAGGAGGAAGTGACCTTTGAATTGGAAATTGAAAGTCAAGCAGGCATCAGCAAGGCAGAGCTAGTGGGAAAGGAATGGGCGATGTGTGGGGGTAATTAGATAGGAAAGAGTATGGGATGTTCTTGAAATTGAAAGAAGTACAGTATTGCCCTGGAGTAAGGAAAAACAAGTGAGACTGGCTTGAATCAGACGGGGACCAGGTATTTTGAGACCACATTAAAGAGAATAGGTAGCATCCTAAAGGAGTTGGGGAGCCGTGGAAGGGAAGTGACAAGAGATTTGTGTACTAAAGTGATGATCATATTGCCTACTGTTAGAGAAAGATAGAGAGGGGAAATGAGGGAAAGAGGGGAGCCTGTGTGTGTGTGTGTGTGTGTGTGTGTGTTGAAAAATATATCTGATTGCTCCAAATCTGGGCCTTAAGGAAATGCTGTCACATCAGATTGTGTTAACTGAAGAGACAGCAAATGGAAGTTTGGGATAATGATTTGTCACATTATGATGCAATCTGGTGAGGTCTTCCTTCTTGGTGATCACACTCCTTATGAGGTTGAAAACATGTGTACTGCAAAAAAGAATTTTAAGAGAGTAAAAGTTTCCTAGCTCTTCTGAAAAAGGTTTTAAGCCATGAATCCCAGAGTTTTGGATATCAGGGATCAGGAACTCTCTTCCCTTCCTCACCCACCAATAAACAATAACAAGAAAAACCCTCATGTACAAATTTGGAATGCTATTTTAACACCAATGTTTAAGTCCATAATCTCACAGTAAATGGTAAACCTTCTAGTTTCTCCAAAAGGATGGTTAATACCATTATTGTGCATATGATTTTCCTCATTTTTCTGGTTTGTCCACAAACTCATAACGTTTTAATACATAAATAATGGTACAGAGACTAAATTTTGTAAACCCAGCTCTAACTATAGCAGAGATGGGATCAAAATTGGCACGGCATTTACCTGTGAACCACGCATTCCCAAGACCACTTCAAGAGCTTGAAATATGCTTTAATTCTACAGGTGAACTGTTTAAGATAGACTAGAAGGAGGCTTAACCTCCCTATTAACGAAGAAGCCGTATTATTAATAGTTGCCTATTCATTAAATGAGGGCAGATGTTTCTCGGAAAGTGTTCCTTTGCATGATGGCTGCTAGCTTTTTAAATGTACCCCAGCAGAATGCTTTGATGACCACTCTGATGAGTCATTATGTTTTCGTAAAAGGATGCTGAAAGTGACCTCAGAATAGGAACAGAAACTGAAAACCTCCTATTTTAAGACTTCTCTGACTTGTATCTTTCTAAGGAACATACATATAAAATAAAATAGCTGCGTATATATTCATTTAAATTGAAACTATTTAGAAAACAAATATCAAGGGAACATCCCTGAAAACATGTTTGTTTCATGTAGTAGGCATTGTATTTTCACCTTTACAAATAGAAGTAAAGAGAAGTAATAGGTTATAAGAAAAGTTGATGAGTAATGATTCCCTTTTAACTTGATTCCTCATTTGTTCATCTTGTGGAAGAGAGCTTTGGTAACAGGAAAATGTAATGACATCTCTGTGTAAAGCAGGTTTAGGAAGGTTTGTGAGTTTAGTATTAACCTGGAGAAGAGTAAGACAAGCACATCTCTTACTAGTATACCAAGAAGAGCTTTTTTTCAGAAGCTTAAACTTATTGCTTCCTTCATCATTCATTACATATTTTAAAACTGCGTAAACATTATTATTATTGGGTTAAGTCCTGCTTATGCAAAATGGTGAAGTAAACAAACACACACCATGGGCTTTGAAATCAGGAAAACTTGAGTTTAGATTTCTGTTCTAAACTGCTCCCAACCCCCATCTCACTAGGAAGTTTAATTTCAGGCATTATTGAAATATCTCAATAGGTATATTAGGGTTTTCTAGGAAATTATAACATATATATATATATATATATATACATACATACATACATACAAACACATGTAAGAGGAGATTTATTATGGGAATTTGTTCAGGGGATTATGAAGGTTGAAAAGTTCCATGATCTTCTGTCTGCAAACTGGAGAACCAGAAAAGCCGGTGATGTAATTCAGTCTGAGTTCAAAGCCCTGAGAACCAGAGCAGCTAATGGTATAATTTCTAGCCCAAGACCATAGGCTTGAGAACTTGGGGCAGCTATTATAAGTATTACATTCCAAAGTCTCCAGTGTCTGAAGACAAGAGAAAATGGATGTATCAGCTCAAGAGGAGAGAAAGAGAATTTGCCCTTCCTCTGCCTTTTTCTTTTATTCAAGCTCCCAACAGATTGGATGATTCTGGCCCCCATTGGTGAGGGCAGGTCTTCTTTACTCAGTCTACTGACTCAAATGCTAATCTTTTACCTTAATATCCTACAGATACATGCAGAAATAATATTTTACCAGGTATCTGGGCATCCCTTAGATCAATCAAATTGATATGTAAAATTCAACCATCACAGTAGAGTATTTAAGGAATATTTAAATTTGTTGTATTTTTCATGTTTTCTTAATGATCCCATCCACATGATCAAATCAGTTGGATCATTTTGCTAACTTGGAGTAAATTTGATAAGAATTATATTTTTGCTTCTTTTTTTCATAGCAGCTTTCAGAATTTTTTTGTGATTGCTATGAATTGTCTCAAATTATATTCTACTCTAAAAAGTGAAGTTGGCTTAAATTATGGTATCTAAGGCCAGAGCATAAATGTGATAAAATTAAATCCTGGTATGTGGTTATCTTTGTTATTTAGGTGAAGATTAAGGGTTACTTGTTTTGCTTTGTGGTTTTTCCAATCAGAGAAAGATGACATATATATAGATATGTATAGATATATATGTATAGGGAATGAAGGAAGATAGATTTTCCAAAGAGAAACTGTTGGATCTCACAGTGTATTTGAAAAAATCAAATAGCAGAAGTGCTTTTAAAGCTGCTTAGTCATTGGTTTTATAAATGTAAGTATAGCAATGGTGTTATTATCTTAGCCCTAGATAACCAAGTGTTCTATAAAAACCCTCTACTGACATCTATCAGAGCTCAGTTACATGGAGGACACTGGGAATTCACTTAGCAGTAATTCTTCCCACTCAGGATTACCTCAAAGCAAAGGACACAGGCTCTGCCTTTCTCACTGTCGTCAGTACATTTAAATTCCAAGAGCACAAGTATTTTTAAAACCTTGCAAAGTGACTGCAAGTCAGTTTCTGAGGTGAGTAATTGAGCTCGTGCCCATTCCTACAGAATTACTAAAACTAGACATGCATTTGCTTTTACCAAATTTAGAGGGCTCTTAGGGAACAGAAAACAACTTGTAAAATCCTTGCCATAAGTAGGTACAATGCGTTAGGACAACCTAGTTTTATCAAAAGGTCCTGAACATGGTTTGCCTGTAGCCAAAATTTTCTAGTATCTGTTAAGTCACGTTTATTGTTGGCATGGTGACTATTTCCATTTGTATAATACAAATGTGTAATTTGTGATAAAGTCTGAGAGTATTCTGATTTAATTTTTACTTCTTTTTCAGCAAAAGGAAAAAAATTTATTTTTAAAGTGTAGTATTATAAATCAACAGTTAGTAGAGAAAAGCGGATGGTGTGGGTAGAGTAGTGAAATGACCTGACTATAGGAAGGTCCATTTGTTAGTGAAGCCTAGGATGATTTTAACACTGAAAAGGAGCTCCAGGAGTAAAGATCATATGGTAGTATATGTAAGTAAAAGTAAAGCAAGAGTCCAAGTTAGTATTTTGATAGTAAAATGGACAGAACAATGCAGATATAAAAAAATCTGAGACTGGGCATGTGGCTCATGCCTGTAATCCCAGCACTTTGGGAGGCCGAGGTATGCGAATCACCTGAGATTGGGAGTTCAAGACCAGCCTGACCAACATGGAGAAACCCTGTCTCCACTAAAAATACAAAAAACTAGCTGGATGTGGTGCGCACGCCTGTAATCCCAGCTAATTGGGAGGCTGAGGCAGGAGAATCGCTTGAACTTGGGATGCGGAGGTTGCGGTGAGCTGAGCTCGCCATTACACTCCAGCCTGGGCAACATGCCTGAAACTCTTTTTCAAAAGAAAAAAAAAAAAATGGAGATAGAAACCAGAAGATAAATAAAGGAGTTGGGTGTGTTGAAGGAAGAAAAGGGCAAGACCGTGGCCATTGATGATGTGGAAGAGAATAGCAGAAAGTTCCTAGCCTGGATGCTTAGGATAATGGGGGCTTTCATTATCTCCACTACCACTGCTGTCTAACAGAGATTTGGTTGACTTGGGACAAGGCTGAAGAGATGGCCAAACAAAACTTGCTATGAGAGAGTGTGACACACTAGAAAAATTGTGAGCTTTGGAGTTGGACAGACTTGGATTAAAATCCTAGCCTCACTACAAATTTTATATGCTTACTTAATATTGGGATTCTAAATAAAGATACTAATGTCTCATTTCATGAATATAATTGTTAGTGATACAACAAATGTAGCACTAACACAAGTACCTGGCCCATTATAGCCTCTGTATAAAGAGTAACAATCAATTATTAGTAGTACTTTATTTGTTATAGTTTTCTTAATATATTTTAAAAGGAGGGTAAAGTTTAAGTAAGCAGTAATAATTCGTTTAATGCATTCAATTCGAAAAGGGTAAGTAAGAGAAAATTATTGCTTCCATTGTTTAGGTCAAAACAGCTTTGCAAATGTATGTGTATCTACTAGTAGATAGTTAGCTATCAAAATATAGGTCTTATTGTTCATAGATAAGCTCTTCTGAGAGCTGTACTTTCATCATAACATCTAAATTTTAAATTCATGGTAAGTACATTTTAATTAGGCTCCATTTCAGCCTTACTTCTTGGTAGTTTTATATTGTCAGTAATTTGTCAGTGTGTGTATTGGAGGGCATTATAAACATAAAATGTCTATTTTTTAGTGATGATGGAGATGGCAGTGGCTGGTAGAGTGCTATTTGGGTGTCAGGTTTAAGATATCTTTGACCCTGATATCATGGAAAACAAATTTAGCAAACATCCGTTGAGCTCCTAATGTGTTATAAACTCAGGTGGAAAGAGGGTATATTAAAATAAAAAAGACTTGCCTTCTGCCCTCATGGAATATATTTTTTTCTTGTATAGCCAAATATAATACACGATCAGTGCTCTAATGAGCGTTCTTATACAAGAGGAATAATGAATTCTGATGGAGAGGGAAGAGGTAGGGACATTTTCCAGACAAGATAGTCATTGAGCTAAGCCTTGCAGGATGAGTAGGATTATTCCAGTGGAATTTAGGGAAGCGATGTGCAAGGAGAATAGTCTGTGTGTTAGTTTGAACGAAAGGTAGAGGTCTATTAGTGAGACGCCAAAAACTTGACAAGGTGAGAAAGTCATTTTCTTTGACTTGCTATTTTATTAACCTGATTAATTTAGTTAATACATAAAAAGAGAAATAATTCATGTTAATTATATTCACAGATACAAATAAGTAGCAAAAATATCAATTTATTATTTTACTGTAAATACAGTTGGACCAGAAGACTCAAGCATAGCCTGTGGAATAGAAGGATACATTATTATATTAGTCGATTGGTAACTATTTTCTGATTTTACCTGCAATCTGGATTAGATTCCCTACTCAACTCTCTCTTAGTACCTGATGCTGGCTAATCATCTTCATTTTCTATCTGGATTTAACTCTCATGTAGTATCTCATGACCCTTGTTCAAGTTCATGAAAAATAAAGCACTTTCATATAGTTAGAGCACAGGATAGTTGAATTGGAAATAGTAAAAAAAGACAACAGAAGACAACCACGTATAAAGAAAGAAAAATCAATCATATAAACATCAGGGTTCCCCCTCCCAACCTCCTAGGGTTTTTGAGCCATGGCTTTTGACGAGTAGGTATTCTTTATCAATTTGGCCGGTTTTGGGGTTGTTCCTTTTGATTACTTATCTAATTCTTAGTTTATTATTCTCTGTCTAAAATTTTAAAGATGTTGAAAATTACTAGCCAACTGTATGAAACTTATTAGCTGGAAATAATACAAATGGTGGAATTGGATTTAAAGAAGCTGCTATTATATCGCTCAGTTTCAGTTGGGTGCCAGATGACTAATCTTTGTCAATGGACAGATCAAGTGAAGAAGGGTCTTCAGTCCTAATTAATCCTATAGACTGAAGCACACTATGGAAGGCAGGGTCTGTCTTGCCTAAGGTGGAAGCACAGGTTTTTGAAGCCAGTGGGTCAATGCTGAAAACGTTTTTGGAGAAAATTGAGCAAAGAGAAGATGGCAAATCTGAACTTGTACTATCCACCTAAGGGTCTCTGTGAACAATGAGATCACAAGTAGCAAGCCAAAATAGATGAGGCAAGGAGACCACAGAATCACAAAATGGGTAAATAGGATGTGATGTGCACTGATTTCAGAGAGGAGAAGACATACCTGCAGCAGCCTTTATTCATTATAAAGGTGAAGATAAGTCAGCCTCATTTAGTAAGGCTGAAAAGAGGCAAACTTTTTCCCGTGTATTTTAACCCTAATCATAATATATAATGACATTTTCTTTAAAAGTGTTTAAATATTTTTTTAATCTTCAATGCATGACACACTATTGGATATCATGTGCAAATATTGAGAGCTATAACTTTTTATTATCAAAAAGCACTAGAGCACTTGTTTTGTGCTTTTATAAGCACTGTGAAGCTGCTTTTCCAGGGAGTCTTTCTTTATCAGAGCCTTAGAATAAACATACACTGTAGTATACATTCTCTCACCAATTGTATCTGGGGAAAAGAGATGAAAAGTACTGGTGTTCTCTCTGCTCCTTTATTTAACATACACCTCCTTTCATGAAATTCAGGGATTTCTTTGGAAAGAGAAATATATTTTATTATAAATCTCTCCTTCCTAAAAATGACATTATTGGCTTTTTTTTTCTCTTTTTTTGCAAGGAGAGATTTGTAATATGCCAGGTTTAATTTAGGGGAAAAAGATAAAAACAGAAAAGAGTTGAATGTTGGGCTATAGAAAGCAGATAATCCAGAAGATTTAATGAAATTATATATATTTTAAATGTTTTAAGACAGGAGAGTGAGTCTAGTATTTAATTAAAGGCAAAAACAGAAGAACCTGTGTTTGCAAAACAAGCTACACTAAGTGAACATGTCAATCTTTAAAGACATGAATTGATTCTATGGAATTTGGATATATTTAAACAGTGCATCTTCTTCCTTACAGTGTTATCAGGTATTTGAATTTACATTGCAAATTTGCAATTCAACCTGATTTCGTTTTCTTCCCTAAACCTCAACATATGTATTACATTATTTGGCATGCCTTTAATCTTAAATTTACAAAGAAGTTACTATCAACACAGGTGTTCTGAGTCTGGAGTGGAACTATTTAAATAGATTTGCTCTTTAAAGTGGTCTGATATTTGTTGAAAAAGGTCCATTTTTATATTTGGGGTTTGTTATGAACTTTGCCTTTTTAAATAATGCAAAAATGCTCTACGTTATTCACTGGCTTTTCAACTTTGTTCTTGTTTGGAAAAAAGGAGGAAGTAGTTACTACTTAAGGACAAGTATTAGTTTCAGATGCACGCACACACGCAACACACACACAGAAATCGACAACAGCACTTATGGAATTTAGGACTGCTTAATTCACATATTATTTAAACGTATATTTCTGCCTTCAGACTCCTGGTTCTAATAACTAAGCATTTACATTTGCAATATTAGCTTCTAGGAGAAGAGAGCGTTCTCCCTTTATTTCCACCTTAAAACATCTGCAGAAGCTCAAGGGGACCAGCCCACATTTTAGCCCCTCCTACCCAAGACAGACTTTCTCTAAGTCCGGAGCTGAAAAAGGATCCTGACCGAAAGCCGGAGGAATTGAGGACCCGAAGACTCTTAGGTAACCCTGGGAACTGTAAGCAACATATTTACTCTTTCCCTGCTCCCCTTCTCTCTCCCACCCTCCTTAGCTTCTGTTTGGTATTTTACTTGGAAGGAAGAAAGGACGGAGGGGAAACCTCGCTGCTTTAAGGGGTCAGCAGGTCCTCTGCCTTGGAAATAAAACACAGATCAGGGACCTCAGTTTTCTTCTAAGCCACGCAGATTTGCCTTCCTGGTTCTAAATGCACTGTGGAGTCAAAGGATAACGTGTTTCTTTGGGTTGGAGTCCCAAAAAGTTAGCATTCAAAACGGCAGTGAGGTGGCGCTTACTAGCGTTCCACGTGATGACACCCAGTGGTTACTGATCCCGAACTCCTGCAGCAGCAGCACGCTGTGCTGATTGACAGCCCTAGCGATCTTTAGCGGCAGACTTTGTTGGCTCAACTTTTAATTTCTAAAAAGTGGTCATTTTGGTTACTTAAGGAAAGCCTTCCTGGCTGTCCACTATTTTGCAGAATTATGCGAAAGAGAATTATTGAAAAATTAACTGTAAACGGACTGGTGTCGTGATAATCCGGCTTTCCCTGTTACTTGGCTTGCCAGAAGAAAGAAAAGCTCAAAACTAGATACTTGAAAAGATTTAATCAAATTATATGGTTAAATTTTGAGCGTGGATATTTTAGTATTAAAAAAACAGAAAAAAAGGTATTTGACTTTGAAATATCAGTGGATGAATGTATCTGTCTCCTACAACTTATAATCATTTTAGTCTTAAAAATAAATTCGCCCACAAAAATAGAACAAGCAATACTCCTTATATGGGTTGATGATGTCAGCACTTATTCAGCTAAGGCAGATGGAGTATTGAAGGCATACTGTTTGAATGAGTGTCAATTCTAAAGTTATATTTGGCCATATAATTTGGGTTTGAGGAGGATTTGTATTTTTGTTTCTCTTTGTTGCGTACATTTGGCATTGTAGTTCAAGGGATATTTGTAGAGGATTGTAGTGAAACAAGCTCTGTTAAGAATTTTAAAGTTACATTCTAGAGGTCCTCACACCTTGCCAATCAAGTTAAAGGTTGGGATAAGAAACAGGTATTTAATTTTCATTGAGCTCCGGAAGAGTTAAATTTTAAATTAAGCAATAATTGTGAAATGCATAGAGAAGTGTTTAATGTGCATTTGCTCAAGTCATTTTACAAACTTCCCTTAGGGGAAGCATATTTTTTGAGATAAGACATTGCATTTTTTAACGTACATTTAAAAAGTAAGTTATTCTGGCGGGGCGCAGTGACTCATGCCTGTAATACCAGTACTGTGGGAGGTAGAGGTGGGTGGATCACCTGAGGTCAGCAGTTCGAGACCAGCCTGGCCAACATGGTGAAACTCTGTCTCTACAAAAAATACAAAAATTAGACGGGCATGGTGGCAGGCACCTGTAATCCCAGCTACTCAGGAGGCTGAGGAAGGAGAATCGCTTGAACTCGGGAGACGGAAGTTGCAGTGAGCTGAGATGGCACTGCTGCACTCCAGCCTGGGCAACAGAGCAAGACTCTATCTCAAAAAAAAAAAAAAAGTTATTTTGAAGTATTTTGCATTTATATTTAATTAGGAAAAGAAAAATCATTAAATAGATTTTTAGCAACTGAAAATGTTCACCCTATAGAGGTTATTTGGCTTATGTTTTTAACCCATTATCTTTTCTAGTGCTGCTACTTAGAAAGTAGTCATAAAACCGAATCATCTACGTATTAGAAAATATGTTCCAGGAATAAAAAAGAGGAAGACAGAATTAGTTGTGGTTCCCTTTCCTCTGTTTGCTTTTATTTACTGCTAGTTTTTTTCCTTCTTCTTGCTTGCAGACATTATAGCTTTAGTTATTTTAACCTTTTCTTCCTTCCCTTCTTCCTTCCTTCCTTCCTTTCCTTCCCTTCTTTCCTTCTTTCCTTCTTTTTTTCTTTCTCTTCCTTCCTTTCTCTCTCTCCCTCTCTTTCTTCCTTTTTTTCTGTCTTTCTTTTGTTCATTTTTTCTTTCTTTTCCTTGCTTTTTTTTTTCCCATCAAAGACACTTTCACAATCTTGTGACAGGTATGGACCCCTTCCTAGCATAATGCACATTATGCCATTCCAACACACACAAATTTAAAAACACCTTTAAGAAGTTCACAAATCACGAAAGGCAATTCATATTACATAAAAATGCAGTATTTCTTAGAACTTTGGACTTTTCTGATAATACAAAATTATTAATTAGAAAATCATTTTACTTATAAGTAAGGAACTAACTGGATCTCGCAGCACCCACGGAGTTATTGTATTCATTGGTATTCTAGAACTCCAAGCAACTTAATGTAATGGAAAAAACTGCTTGCCTGGAAACCAAGTGACCTAGGTTCTAGACCCAACCCCAATAATACTTAACTGTACAATATTACACTGTACATGTTTCTGTAACACCTGTTTTTTGTTGTTGTTGAATGCAGTAAGTGAAACATAATAGGAAAATAAGATGCAAGTTATTTTTTATTGGATTGTGGGGTGTCTATATTTACTAATTTTATTCCAAAATTCCTAATAAAATTTCCCAGAATGATTAGTTTTTATAATATTATTTACATTTACTTTATAATGTAAAGAAGACATAATTTATACTAAGGTTGGTGTGATAACTGTTTATAAAAAGTTTTGTAAGGCTGAGTACAGTGGCTTACACCTGTAATCCCAACAGTTTGGCAGGCTTGAGCCCAGGAGTTTGAGACCAGCCTGGTCAACATAGCAAGATTAATTAAATTAAAAATAAAATTTAAAAAAATCAGGTGGGTATAGTGGCATATACCTGTAATCCAGCAATTTGGGAGGCTGAGGCAGGAGTATCACTTGAACGCAGGAGTTTGAGGCTGCAGTGAGCTATGACGGCACCACTGCACTCTTCTTTACATTATTCAGGCCAGGATGTCTCTGGGGCTGAATTTTGGCCATCGTCTCTGAACTCTCTTCAGTTTTCCCATCTTTTGTAAACTATTAGTCTATGAGAATGAAAAGAATTTACTCTTATTTTTTCTATGCATTCTCACCCATTTTTAAGGGAAAAGTTTCAGGAAACACTAAAAATAACCCTCCAAATATGAGAAAAACAAAGTCTATAGAATTTTTACTTCCAGTTCAAAATTTCGCCTGGGTGATGGAGCAAGACTTTGTTTCTTATTAAAAAAAAAAGTTTTGTGAGGAAAATAATATTCTTGGGGTTGTGAACAACCAACTTAGAGAAAATGAACTTCAGTTCTGGCCAACTGTTTGTCTTCTATGCCTTGACTCTTAGGGCAATAAATAGTTGGGGGAACAGAAGGGGAGGTTCTGAAGTTCTTCCCAAAGAAGACAGCAAAAAGAGCAGAGGTTATTCTGGTCCTGTGATACCATTACTTGCCTAATAAAAAAGGATGCATTATATATTTGCTACTCTTGCTGTGATTCTGAGTTTTTTTATTCTTTGTGATTCTTAGTGCAAATCTTACAACATACCTTGAAAATACAGTTTACCTTTCCTTATACAAGAATAAAATAAGCATAAACAACTGAATGCTCACCGTGAGCAGGTTTGTAAAGCTACCCTACCAGTCTAATCACTTATTAAATGAATTCAAATGAGCTTAGAGAAACTCAGCAGACACCTGATGATGAAAGTTATCAGCGTCAGAATTTAGCCACCACTCCGTTAAAGATGATAGACCAAATTGGCCCTCATTTTTCCTCCCACTCCTTCTTGGCATATATAGTTGTGAATCAACTGCTCCCTTTTCCTCAATCTTCTTCTTCATTTGCTTGACTTCTGGAGTCTTCAGAAAAAAATTAGGTGTTTTAGGTAACAGTGTGCTTCGAATTAGTAAACAAATGTATGTAATAGGTATTCTTCTACAGTACAGAAAACTCATGTATTTATAATACTCAGCTTATACTTGCTTAGGTTTTTGTTATTTAATTTAGAAGCTGTTTTCTCATTATCTAGCTTGAAAAAAAAATCAGAGGCCCAGTATTTTTTATCTGCATAGGCTTTGTGGTTGATAAAGAGATTGCTTACGAACTTTATTTATTCCCACAATAACTGTATAAGTTAGCAGTACAGGTATTACTATCCACCTTTTACAGATGTGAGAAACAGCTGTTGAAAAGTCAAATTCTTTTTGTAATGTTTGCCTTATGATTTCCATTTTGATGTATTTAAATTCTTAAATGGATTGGTTCATATTTTTAGTTCTGATGTGTATTATTTGAGGTTGTCAAACTCTTTCTATTGGAGTTAACATCAGAACAATTATAAGAGATGGTCCAGGAAGTCCACTAGTCCTGGTGCATGTTTCCATAATAACTCAATTGTTCTGCCCTTATAACTTGATTATTGATTGATGTAATATAGGAGGTTGTGCAACTTTGGAACTCTATAGTATTTTGAACGGTAGTATGTATACTATTTTAAGAAAATAAAATATATTACATTTTATCTAAAAATACAATGTAGACACACTTCATGAGTTATATAAAAAGTACTGGTTTTACGAAAGGTTTTGTTTTCAGTTTGGTAGTTGAGAATTTTCTTAGAATTTTCTAAGTATAACCTACCGAACCTATGGCTCTTTCTGGCTTTTATTAAACCTGGCAGTTGGCATAAAGCATTTGCATCAAAATGGTTACTCTGACCTTGGATTTATCATTAGTACAAAAAATCATTATTATTTTACTCTTCCAAAAAATTCAGTAGTTTATGACAGAGCAGATGCTCCTTCTCAGGGGTAAAACCCAATGTTAGTTATACACTTGACTTAGTATATATACTATGATGTTGTAATAAATAATGCATAATAAATAGATCAGGTTTTACTGCTGGTTACAGCTTGCCACTAGAAACATTAGGTCAGTATATGGTTTCTGAATTTCAATCACTAAATTGACACACTTCTTATTTGCCCCATACTTTTATGCCCACAGCTTTGACAGGATAAGCTAGTTAAGTGCAGTACACAGGCAGTAAACTGGGGTGTTCAAACTTGTGGAAAGAAAAAGCATTTTTGCAGAATTCTTGGATCTATAAGAAGAGACAGTGTCTGCCTGGGATAGTCTAGAGGCAGATACATGATGTTTTAAGTATTTTTTTCAGGCTTTCACCTTTATTTGTTGAAACAAAAAGGCAATTTACTTTGTGGACATTTTTTTTTTTAACATGTAATTGATGCAATAGTATGAAAGTATTGAAAGAAACAATTTGGAGCAATTATGTAAGAATTTATTGAAAAGCAATCAGGGAAAATTGCCTAAAGATGCACACAGTTATGGGATCATTCTGTATAGACTGCTGCATCTATAAATATGATTTCTTAATATGCATTAGCCACTGTTGTGTCTACCACAAACCTCAAACAAGTTATTAACTTCCTTTTCATTCAACTGCCATGAAGAAGAGATGGATGAATTTAAAATTTGCTGAGGTAAAGAACTTAGATCTCAAAGAGATAAGAAAATTTCTGTGGTTCACTTTCAATGATCAATGGTAATACGTGTTCAGATAATAGCTTCACTGTACTGTTATATCCTTGATTCTTAGAAGAAGATGCCACTAACCCATCTTAGAAAGATTTGTCACAGCAACAATTCTAATTTAAAGAGGCTTCTTGATAAATTAAAGATTAAATTGCAAAGCTGTTTGATGCTTACATATAATCTATTACTTGGTACTTACTTTTTGAGCCAGTGACAACCTGAGATTTGTATTCAAAATATATAAAGCTTCACAATGTTTACATGGATTTTTCTCCCTCTCCTCTTTATTACTGTCTGTGGAGATGCCTCTGTGGTCAATGAAGAGCAATAAAAGGAAGAATCAAATTTGTGAGACTCATTTACTGTTTGCAGAAAATCTTACAGTCTGTTTAAAATATGTTTTAGGTTGACAAATTTGATTTGGTTGATCAATATCTTATATATTAATAAGTATTAATAAGCTATTAATTTATATGAATTAGTTCCCTAGTATTAATATATACCCTATGTATTAATACAATTAATAATCAATATGAATTAATTCATGTAAATCATTGATTATTCAATATACTATATATTACATATTAATATGCCTTAATAATTAATGTTGATTAACTGTTACTATATATTAATATGTGTTAATAAGGTCATTATTTAATATGTATTAATACATAAGATATTAATCAGCCAAGCCACTTTGTCAGTCTAAGATGTAATTTAAACAGATAGCAAGAATCTTCAAGCACTTTTTATCATCACAATGAAAAGAATGCTCTCATATAAATTTTAAGTTTCTGTGAAAAAATAATTTCTAGATAACATTTTATTAATACATAGAGTATACTTAGAAAAGTTGTGGGAAAATGGATTTTTTAATACTTAGAAAAAGAACAGATATTGTATAAAGCAATTTAGATAATACGCACTCTTCTTTTTCACTTACCACTTTTACCTCCTATGTCAAGAATTGCAGATGTTAATGTCAGTCAGTAATTTTTGGTCACTGAGCAGTGTGCATTTATTCATTCACTAATTCAGTCAGTTTTAATAACAGCTACATGCTAGGCACTGTGCTACATTTAGGGCATACCTGGGTGAATAAAGCAGACATAGTTCATTCCCTTTCACTGGAGACAGACAGTAAGTACACAAAAAGCAGATAATAAATAGTACAAAGGAAGCAAATGGGCTTCGATGATACAGAGTAACATGGGAAGGCGGGGAATGGGAAGGGCTCTCTGAGGCATAGAATTGAAGCACAGATGTGAAGGATAAAATGCCACCTATAGGAGGTGGTAAGTGGAGTGAGAATGGCATGGCTCATGCTAGGAGTTCCAGTCAGAGAATGGCATTTGTCAATGAGCCTGCAAAGAAGCAACTCAGAAATTAGATGGAAAACGAGGGATTAGGGTGATGTCATGGGAGGAATGGAGGGAAAATGGTTCTAGAGAAAACAAAGAGGTTGAATAAGATGATGATGGAAAATTGATTACTACATTTGGAAATTTGGAGATCATGGATGATATTGATTAGCGCACTTTCAATGGAGTGGTGTGGGTAGACAGAAGAAGGAAGTGTAAGTGGGATGGGAGGAATGCATGGTGAGAAAAGCCAGCTCCTGGATACAGGGCAAGCAAATAATGCTTTGGAGAAATCTATCAGTGAAGCACGGCATTCAGATGGAGACACAGCAGGGAAAAGGAATATGGAGTAGGCAGAGAGAGTGTAACAGGTTTGCCAATTAGATTATCCAGTTGAAAGTAAAATTCGATGATTTAGGAAAGAGAGACATGACCATCAGAATAAAGCCCTTGAGGAGAGGGATTTTGTATCCAGAGAGCATGAATGGTGCCAGGTCTGCAGCAATAAGAGGAACATTGCCTCTTTTGTGGCAGGGAGAAGGGGAACTCAAGTGCACATGCAGGGGAATATGCAGATTTGGTGGTGGGAAGATGAGAAACTTCCCTCTGGTGCTTTCTGCTTTCTCAGTGAAGGAAGATGAGGTTGCTTGCTTGGGGTGGAGTGAGAAACTTGAGTGGGAGAAGGGAATAAAGCGACTTTTGCTGGTGGGAATACAAGTTCACCAAAGAAACTTAGGAAGATGCCTCGTAGTATCGAGAGCCTCTGTGGGTTTTGAGAATATGAACTTAATTTAAAACTAGCCTTCCAGGGTATGTTGTTTTTCTGCAACCATGTTTAAATGCTAAGAGCAAAGAAGCTAGTTGGTTCCTCTAGGGTCCGAGTTTTTAAAGACAGAAAGAGAAATGGTGGAAACCCATAAAATGGATAACCAGTGCATTAAGCAAAACAAAATCACCAATAGCCAAAACCAAAACCAAACCTAAACAAAAATTCATAAAAATGAATGAGTCTGTAGAACAGAGATCCCTTTATCTAAAGTAATTAGTGACTAGTAGGAAGTAGTCCATAAATGTAGGTGGGACTTAAGCCTTTGTTCTTTCCAAACTCTTAGATTCATGACCTGGCCGGTTGCGAGGCCTGACTCTATGCTTCGGTGAGGCCCACTCACCTGCTCCAGGAGCCATCATTCTGGGGTCTTTTTCTCTTCACGTTCCGGTTAGTGGACTTGTTGCTATTGTCCTTTGAAGTTCTGAATGATTAACTATTTGCCTCCCTGCCTTTTTTGAACTCCTAGCAAAGTACTTGATTCTGAGTTGTAGCACACTTTGCGCTCCCCGAGATAAGGGTTTACAGACTTTGAATCATTAAAATTCTACAGTGTAAAGATGTGTAAAACATTTTGTGATAATAATAGACTATCCAAAAAGAGGATCTTTCACAGCCCTGCTATCAGGATGTATTTCTTCACCCTAACATAAATCTTTCATTCTGCATCTAAAAGTCGCTTCCTTTTCTTTTCCAGTTCTAGAGTTTTAGAGAACAGCTGGTTACCATGATCAAAATGATATCTTTTCAATGACTAAAATAATATGATTGAACTACTGACTCATATTTCCTCAAAGTTAAAAGAAAAAACCCTTTTAAAATTTAAAAGTCCATTAGCCACATCTCATAAATCGTCTTCACATAAAAATGCTTTAGTTTTACGCAAATGAAGGCCAGGCTCTACCATGGATGGAAGCAGTGAGTCTGTGCGGGTCAAGTCAGGCAGCCTGGTGAGAAGAGAGGGTGCTTTTTGTGTTCAGATGGACTTGAGTCTGCTTCTGCCTGTACCCCTCATCTGCTTCTCTGCCTGACACTAAGTAGCTTCTTCTTTTTCCACTGTTTCTCCCTACCTCCTGGAGACATGTCATGAATTGGAAAGTCATTCTGCACTTTATTCCTGGTCCTGCCCATATTTGTCAGGCTATGGTTTAGCTGCAGCTGTCTAACTTCCTCCTGTCCAATATCTCATTGGCAAAATGAAGGGAAGAGTATAACATTGTTTTTGTTAATTTCATATTTTCCAAAGAACCCATTGAGGCATTATATCTCATCTTCAGAAGCTCAGCTGAAACCTGCTTGTTGGTTTTATTAATGTCTTCTTGGCACAGTTCTTCAGCTTGTTACTCAAAGGTAGAGGAAACATAAATTCATTCTGAAGCCAATGACAGCACTTTCAGTTCATTTCAACCTGAGTTTATTATATGTAACCCTAAATATTCAGGAAGTGCCACATGTTCACTGTGATGCTAGCAGAAGTAGGTAGTACAAAAGGAACTCAAAATGTTCTATCATTTTACTCTTTATAGTGATGTAAGTTCCTCTATCCTCAGTAATTTTACATGAAACTTTGGAACTATGTTGAAGTACCCCACAGAAGTAGAAGGGGAAAAATGTGCTGCCACACTCCAATGCACACATAACTTTTATTTAAAGAGTTTGAAGACTGCCATGACTACATGTATTTCAACATAGGTGGCTTTTTTTTTTTTTGAGATGGAGTCTTGCTCTGCTACCCAGGCTGGAGTGCAGTGGGGCAATCTTGGCTCACTACAACCTCTGCCTCCCAAGTTCAAGCAATTCTCCTGCCTCTCCTGTAATCTCCTGAGTAGGTGAGATTACAGGTGCCCACCATGGTGGTGGTGGTCATAATTAGCTTTCTTTATAAGCCAACATTTTATTTCATATATTTTAACATGTGACACTCTTTAAGGGGGTCCCTAGGCTTCACTAGATTGCCAAAAGGATCCATGGCACAAAAGAAGATTAAGAGCCCCCAAGGCTATTCCCCTTAAATGCATATAATCTATTTACACTTAATCCTGCAAAAGACTAGGTTTCTTGTGAATTGCCATCACAGTGTCCTGAGCACATTTCTCAAACTTCTTATGACTTGAGAAGAAAATGGTAACCCTGAATTCCTCTTACATGTTACCCAGTTCAGGACTTGTAGAGGCTGGTATTGTATTTAGTGGTTGAACTTAACAGTAACACCTAGAGGTGGTGTACACCCTTCTGTGCTTCCACAACTCCTGATGATATATTTTATCATCAGTTTATTCCTCTTAAAGATCAAAGTAATTCCATATTTTAAACTGCCAGATCAATCTCATCAGCTGCCTGAAACAGTTACCGTGTTCGTTGAAAAGCAAAGCAAGCCGTGAATGCTGGTAACTTCATCCAGTAATAAAATGGCTCTCATTAAATGTTTAAGCCAGTTTGATGGTTTTCCTGGGGGTTTTCCCTGAACTGTTTACCTTAGAAAAAAGATATGGCTTTCCTTGCTGTGGAAACCTTGACTGACTCTGTTGCTTAAAAAAAGGCAGCAATTAAAGAGGGAGTGGAACTCTCAACGAAACACAAATACTCCTCCGGAAGCATATTTTCCAAACGTCCAGTCTAGAGAGAAAAAGCTATATAAGTCATGCTGTTGTCAAAAAACACTTCTTTTCCTAGCATTTTGTGCCACATTGCTGCATATATTTAAAAAGTGTTAACAATAAGTTCATCACCATTGTACTTAAGTAGAAAGCAGAACATTATTATTCTATATTTTCTGAAAATGCACATCATATATTTAACACCTATCAATGTGATATTATTCCATAATGGTCTGTGTGGGAAGAAGAGTTTTTTAAACAATGTAATACTTGGAAGTAAACAATTTATAATTCAAACCTAGAAAATTACAAAAGATGAAAGTGATTCCTTTTTGGCTTTATTGGACCAATCCCAAGGAGAAATTCAGTTATTTGTTTTTCACACATTCGTGTCTTGGGTCTACTTTGTCCTTCTGAACGATAACTTGGTAACTTAAAATTTTAGCAAACTAGAATTATATATATATGTTATTTAAATTTTGCCCCAGTGTGTGTGGGGGGCAGGGTGGGGCCAGTAGGGTATAAAGAAAGAGTTCCTGGTTGAAAGTGAAGAATATGTTCAGTTTCAGCTGTTCCCCTAACTGGGTAACTTGGTGAGGTTTATTTATATCTTGAGGACTCAGCTTACAAATCTGTATGATAAAGTACTTTCTAGGTGGTGATTATGAATATTTCTTCCTACTCCAAAATTTCTTGACCTTAAAATATGGCCAGAATGGCCTTTTGTTTTTGACCACCAAGAGGTGAAAGAATGGAAAATAACAGCAAACCAGAGTGGTCAAAGAATGAAAACTAGAACGCTGGCTTGGGAACCAGGAGACATTCTTGCATTGTTTGTAATGCACTATGTGAAACTGGGCTGGCCAGTTTCCTGATCCTTAAGATGGACAGGCTTATCTGGATTAGTACTTCCCAAATGTGAAGTGGTTAAAGAAACAGCGAGGTTATCCTTGTGCTTCATTTATGTAGAATGTGTGTGTGTGTGTATATGTTGGTGGGGGCTTGGTTGGGGGGAGCTTTTTAAATAATCAGATGAGGGAATCTGTTCCATCTTAAAGGAACTATGCTCTCTCCTTTATCATTTTCACCATCCTGGTTGAGATGCATATCGTATCTTTTTTCTTTTTTGACACAGAGTCTCATTCTATTGCCCAGGCTGGAGTGCAGTGGCGTGATCTTGGCTCACTGCAACCTCCGCCTCCCGGGTTCAAGCAATTCTCCTGCCTCAGCCTCCCGAGTAGCTGGGATTACAGGTGCATGCCGCCATGCCCGGCTAATTTTTTTGTATTGTAGTAGAGATGGGGTTTCACCATGTTGCCCAGGCTGGTCTTGAACCCCTGAGCTCAGGCAATCCACCCACCTTGGCATCCCAAATTGCTAGGATTACAGGTGTGAGCCACCGTACCCGGCTGCGTATCATATCTTATATCAGATCTGGACATCTCTGGCCGGTTTTATCCCTCTCTCCTCTAGCACCACTTTTCTTCACTAACAATTGTATGCTGCTTTGTTTAACTGCTATGAGTATATCATTAAAGAGTGTTATGGGCTGAAGTATGCCCCCTCCAAACGCATACACTGGACTCTACATCCCAGTACCTCAGAATGTAAAAGTATTTGGGGATAAAGCCTTTAAAGAGAGCATTAAGTTAAAATGAGGCTGGTAGGGTGTGTCCCAATCCGATTTGACTAGTGTCCTTAAAAGAAGAGGGAATTTGAACACACACAGAGACACCAGGGGCCTCTGTGCACAGAGGAAACAGCATGTGAGGACACAGTGAAAAGCAGCCCTCTACAAGCCCAGGAGAGAGGTTTCAGAAGAAACCAAACCTGCCAGACTTTGATCTTGGACTTCCAACCTCCAGACCTGTGAGAAAATAAATTTCCATTGTTTAAGCCACTCGCTCTGCAATACTTTGTTATGGCAACACTCGCACCTAACACAAAGTGCCACTTTCATCATGCCACCTCCCTGCTAAGACTCTAATAACTCTATTGCTCATTGTGTAATTTCTCAGAAACTCTCCATGTTCTTCAGAATCTTTTGTAGAGTGGAAGAATGACGTAGAAAGAAAGAGGATTCTAGGGCCAGCACAGCCCTTGTTAACCCAGATGACCTGGGAACTTTCTTATTCTTCCCGAGACAGTTATTCTTTTGTAGAGACTGGGTGTGGGAGTCTGCCTTAGTTTGCATTGTCAGTTAAACAATTTACTTACCTTTCCAAGCCTGTTTTTTAAAATCTCAAAATTAGTGATAATAATCCCTATCTTGTTACAAAAATTGAACAAGACGGTATATCTAAATCACTTAACAAAGTACCTAGTACCTGGGAAATGTTTAACAAGGATGAATTTTCAAAATTAAGTATTCATATTAACAACTGCTAAGATATCTTTTAGTTTTACATTCTAGATTCTATAAATGTAGTTTACTTCCATTTGATTGTTTCTCAAGAGCTCTTTACGATCTAGACAGTTTTCTGCAGTACATCATACAAATTCCCAAGTGTTCTTATTCATCCTTCAGTCAGTGGTGATTGAATGATCACTCTGGGCCCAGCAGGAATACAGGGAGAAGACAGAACTTCGTCTGTGCTGCTCACAGCTGTGGGAGAGTGACACGTGCATAATGGTAGTCTAGTATACAATATTGTGATAAGAGATTTCAAGCAGAGGTACAAGGGTCCTAATCTAATAGATAAATTAAGAGATGACTGACTTTAGAGAGTGAATTTATGCAGAAACCTCAATGACAGGTGGATATGATGCTGCAGAGGTGTGGGTTAGAACAGTACCATTGAGAGTCTGACGCGGGATGGAGTGTGGCCTTTTCCCAGAGGGGATGTTTCCTCTTGCTCTTACTTTAGATCTAAGCTCTTTGACATTTTCAAATGTCAGATCAGTTACTTACTATTTCTCAGAAGCTTTTTCTACCTTAAACCACTGGAATCTCTCCTTTCTCTGAAACTCTAGTATGCATTTCATATATATGTAATTATAATGAGCTTTCAAGAATACAAATTTGATAGATTAAGAAGCTGTGACTTGGGAATGCAAATGAAGAGGGAAACCTAAAAGGAATAGTGTAGATTATCAGCCATATGGCACACCTGCTACTACTGTGGGACTCAGTGCCCGGTTCCATACCATTGGGTTCCTCGCTCAAGACACAGACATAGTTAATTATTCTGTGCCTTTGTGTCTGGAGTCATGCTTTTACATTTCCTTGGGAACAGGGTGCTGTTCCTATAGTAAACTGAGAGTATGGTTTGAAAGACATTTTTAATATAAAGCAGCTCATTTACCCATCTACATTCCTATTGTTTATTTATTCCTCTGTGCTTATTGGCAATATGAAACTCTTCGTATAGTCTCAGTTTACAAAAAGAAAAAAGCACCATCAAATTAGTTTAAGAATTTAAAACTTTAGTGATGGCTTAGTAACTATATATCTTTATAAGAATGATGATGATGAAAACATAGTAATATAATGCTCTTTTTGCTTTTAGAATGTGTTTCCGTATCCAGTATAATGGAGAAAGCTTTGAATTTGGCAGCAGACAAGTTAGTGTCCCAATATGTTCTACTTTTTAAAAAAATGGATCAAAACAACAGTATTTCTATTAAAAATTCATTTTGTGTATGAAAATGTACTAGGTTTTTATAAAAGGTGCTCAATGAATTTGCCTACTTGAATCTCTTAGAAATCTCCATAGAGGCCGGGTAAGGTGGCTCACTCCTGTAATCCCTGCAATTTGGGAGGCCAAGGCAAGTGGATCACTTCAGGTCAGGAGTTCTAGACCAGGCTGGCCAGCATAGTAATACCCCATGTCTATTAAAAATACAAAACTTAGCTGAGTGTGATGGCAGGTGCCTGTAGTTCCAGCTACTTGGGAGGCTGAGGCACGAGAATCACTTGAACCCAGGAGTGGAGCTGAGATCATACCACTACACTCCAGCCTGAGTGACAGAGTGAGACTCTGTCAAAAAAAAAAAAAAAAAAAGAAAGAAAAAAAGGAAAATCTCTATAGAGTTAGATGACTTGCATGAGTTGAGGCAGTTTGTGGGGAATGATCACCAGTTTCATGAATAATAATAATGATTATTTTGTACATTTATGACCTTCCAGGTACTATGCTTGGTGATTTACATGTATTTTCTTATTTCATCCTCCCACTGTCTCTGTGAGGATTAGGGGCCATTTTCCACACTTACAGATGAGGAAACTGAGGGTCAGGATCCCACAGATAGAGAAAGGAGGAGGCAAGCTTGAACTTGGGTCATGCTGGCTGCAGTCAAGAAGTTACTGCCACTTAAATGCTGAACCTTTTAATATCTCCACGTGTCTATACAATGAAATGGAAGGAAAGAGAAAAGAATCTTCTGCATTCCTATCCCTCTTTCCTCCAGATGTCACAACCCTAATAATATCCTTTCTTTTCCCCTTGTCATATCACTGTACGCAGAGAGAAGTAACAAAACACTCTAGTCTGGGTTTTTGTTTCTGTTCACTTTTCCTGATAAGTCTATCTTGCCTTGACAACATGACTGAAAGTTTTGGAAAGACCACACACTATTAAACCTCCATTGAATGCCAACAGTTGCATTGCATAGGCAAGTATCCGTTGAAAAGCCTATCCGAATTTCCCTCTTATTCATGTTCTGAAAGTTTCTAATTACAGGGCAGGGAAAACAAAAAAGAAAGAAAAAAAACCCTGTGAGTTTCATATCTTTTACTTCAGACTTAAGAGACAGTGTGCACTCACCAAGACTGGTTATTTAAGCTTAGTTGTAAGAAACAAAGGAACAGAAACCCTCCTATTTTAAGAGTACTCATGATAGTGGTTGTGCAAACTAGTTGCAATAAGGTTTCCAGAACTGAGCTAATTCTGGGACAAAAACCATTTTCCTACTGTTTCATGTGGCTAGTTGGACAGAAATGCCTTAATTTTGCAGAAACCTAAAATATCTGCTGCTACTATTAACAGTTATGAGAGAAAAAATGATGGATGAGTGCCTATTCCTAACTGGAACTGAAAATGCAGCCGCTGTCTGACAATCATGGTTATGATTTTATCCTGAAGGGAGGGGTTCTCAGTGATTTCTCAGAGGACTTCTTTGTTTCCTCCTTGAACGTAACTGTGGAATAACACTTATAAATATAAATTAGATCTGTTCAGCTGTATTACATTTTTAAAATAAACTTTATTTTGAAAGAATTCGAGATAAGAAATCACAAAAATGTTACAGGGTTCTCATGTACCCTTCATTTAGCTTTCCCTAGTGGAACGTCTGACAACCATAGCACATTATCAACACGAGGAAACTGACATTGGTAGAATGTTATTAATTAAACTACAAACGTTACTTGGATTCCATTAGTCTTTTATATACATTCAGTTTTATCCAGTGTGACAACCTCTGCCTTTTGATTGGAATGTTAAGTCACCCACATTTAATGTTATTGGAAGCATGGTTGGATGTTCATCTTCCATTTTGCTGTTTTCCATATGTCTCTCTCTCTTTTTTTAAATTCTTCTGTTCTTTATATTAAAGAGATATTTTCTGGTGGCCCATTTTAATTCCTTCGTTGATATTTTAACTATAATTTTGAGTCATTTTCTTAGTGTTTGCTCTAGGAATTAAACTATATGCCTTAATTTGTTATAGTCTACTTCATATCAGTAATATCTTGATTCCAGTACAATACAAAAACTTTGCTTCAGTATAGTTGGAGTCCCTGACCACTCCTCCTGTTTGCTCTTATTGTCATATACATCAGACAGGATTATAATTTATTGCTGTGTAAATGCTATGCCTTTTAAAGAAGTTGAGAGAAGAAAAGGAAATGTTTATAGAATATTTTATATTAATCTACATATTATCTATTTATATTTGAAGAATATAATATTTATGGAATATTTTATATTACCTATGTATTTACTGTTAACTATTAAATAGAAAAGACTTCAGAGAAATGGTAAATAACTGATCTGATATTTGAAAATGTGAAAGAGCTTATTTATTGGTACCCTGTATTTCTTTCCATAGATTCAATTATGGTCTGGTATCATTTCCTTGCTCTATCTCCTTTCTTTTGTGCTGTTATTTTCATACATACATATGTGTGTGTGTGTGTGTGTGTGTGTGTGAGATAATTCTGCCCAGTTTTGTCAGTGTGTGTGTGTTTTTCTGGGAGACGATTTCCCACGTTCCTCATTCTGCCGTTTTAGAAGTTGGTTCACCCAGGTTTTGGACTTTAAAGTAGGAGCTTTGGCCAAGACCTTAAGCCATAAGACTTAAGATATGCAATACCAGAATGGATAGTGAAACAGCCTGCTCTTTATGTTTTAAAGAAAGCACACGGACAAGGACATTACTTAAACCTAAAACTTACCTGCTTCACAGTTATAAAAGCATTGGAATAGTAGAGCTGAGGGAGGAACGTCAGAAGAGTTTTGTTGTTGTTTTGTTTCGGAGAGCCCTGCTGGGAGTCCAGCCCCTCTTCCCTTGGGGTGGAAATCTGGAGAGGAATATGCCTACTAATCTCCAATCAAAAGAGGGGTTTTAAGGAGACCACTGAGAATGTCCACCAGAGGGTTTAACATTTGTCTTCTGCAGTAGGCTGGTGTCTAGTCATGCTTGGGAAATATGAAGGACACAAGTAGCTGAATAGAGAGTTTCATTTAGGAAGTAATTGCATTCTCAGGGTTTGCTGGAAGAAAGAAAACACGTACGAGTATTGTCCGTGGACTAAAGAGAATTTTGGGGAAAAGTCTTAAATCCTCTACAAGGGGTTTGCCTGGTAGAGTGAAAGAACCTCAGAAAAAGAAAACGAAGGGGATCACAAGATGCACTGGGGCTGTGGAAGAAAACACAAGCCCCTCGCTGGAATAGAGATTTGTTTGTGCATGTCTGAGAACACAAGGAAACAAATCTCAAAAACAGAATCTCAGAAGAATCTACAAAAAGCATCTGTGAAAGAAAGACTCAGCTTTAACATGCACCAGGCCCAGAGATCGCAAAACAGCTTATAAAAGTACCACTGAAGTCATACTTTTCCTGCCCCTATTCTTGCTCTCTCTGCATCCTTTTCCAACTATAAGGGTTTAAAAACCAGAGCTATCAAGCGTGGGAGGGCTCCACTGTAGGCAGGGGAGGGAAGAGTCAATAACCTCACCCTTTTTTCTTGCCACAAGCTCTACCTTGAGCAGGAGAGAGACTTTAACTCAACGAACCTGGCATTTCAATGTCTTCAGTGTCTGGTTAATTCTTTTTCTCTTTTCCTTTTCCTTTTCTTTTCTTCTTTTCATATGCAAAGTTTCATATGCAAAGTTCTGAAGCTGCCGGAGGTTTCATCAAGGTAGGAGAAGAGTTAACCCTGAATGGAATCAAAGAACAAAAGAAAGTTGCTTTAAGATTAAATGCCATGAGTCATGTTTGTCTGCTCTCCAGTTATCTTGCAATTCCTAACCTAGTGGTTTTACACACACACACACACACACACACACACACACACACACAGAGAGAGAGAGAGAGAGAGAGAGAGAGAGAGAAACGGGGCAGAGAAGGGAGAGAGAGAAACGACTTGGACAGTTAGCTATCTGAAGCCAATTTCTCGCTTTTGGCTTTAATATCAGGAGAGTCTCTATCCAAGTCTTGCTGTAGGATACAGTAGTGGATAATAGGTGGTGAACAGAGTGGTTATGAATGAAGTTGCTGGAAATGAGAAGAGGAAATAAAGTTGCTGACATCAAACTTTGGACCCCAGCAACAGATTTCCTCTAAACATTTTGAGTACTAATTTCACCCCCTCTGGAATTTCATTTGTTCTGCTTTTTTTTTTTTTTTTAAATAAGTAGAGAGAGAAATTTAGCATCATTTGACATTAAGAATTGTTAGGAATAAGAAAGAGAGACATCAAAAGAGAGTGTAGCACTATTCTGTGGATTTTTTTCATGCATATACCTGGCATGACTTGGAATAATATCATTCATCCAACCATTGGACAATTCTGTATCCTGAATCTACTACATTTTAGGGATAGTATTAGGCACTAGGGATGCCTCGGTTAATAAGATAAATATGGCCACTGACTTAATGCATCTTTAGTTCTCCCAGGAAAGGTAGACATTGCATGAGTGGAATGAAAGGCATGAAGGAGTCCAGAGAACACACGAAACCAATAACAGGCAGACCAAATATACTTTGCAGGTCACAGAAGGGTTCTCTGTGGAAGTGACATTGAAACTGAATCCTGGAGAATGGGTCAGATTTAGCTAGGTAAACAGTAGTTGCCTAAGAGGTTCAACAGGGTCTGTCACTGCCTATATTTCCAACCTCATCATAGGCCACTTTCACATTTGCTCACCATTCTCCCGCCACTTGTCTTCTCTCAGTTCCTCAAACTGCCTGTCTGGAACATCATCTTCTAAACCCACTCTCTCCTCATTCTGTATGGCCGGCTCCTTTGCAGTGCTCAGCCTGCCTCCCTTATCCTTGTTTCTGCCTTTGCCTGTTGCCATCATTTTATACAACTCTGTTTCCAATTGTTTCTTTTATTTTTTAGATTCTTTGTTTTCTGATTGCTTTCTAGAGATGCGGTCTCCAAGAGGGAAGAGAATGTATCTAGCTCCTCACTTTTGCTTCTCCAGTCCCTTGAACAATGTTTGACACATGGTAGTTATGCCTTAAATGTTTGTTGAATAAATGAATGAATAGAAGAGATAAGCTTCGGCCCTGAGTGGGAGAGAGCTTGACAGATTTGAAGGAAAGAAAACCATATGGCTTTAGCATAGAAAGCAAAAGGAAGAGTGCTGATATCGGCTGAGGAAGTAAATGGAAATTCAATTTTGTGGTCTTTTGTGCTAGTATTCTTCAAATTGCTATTAGTGAGTCACGAAATCAATTCAGTGGGCTGTTACCAGCATTTAAACAAAAGTAATAGAGTAAAATCAGGGTACATTGTACTTAGTAAAAGTATCGCATCAAACTTCTATATTTTTAATAGGCGTCTGTTATGTATTATATTGAGATATGCAAAGATTTCCCTACTTTGGTTTGCAGTAAACAGGTGTCAAAGCCACCATGATAGACCATGTTAAGGTTTTCTGATTTTCTACTAAGGGAACGGAACCACTCATTGATGATATTTTTCCAGAAGAGTAGGTTTCAAGATTTCCTTCCAATTGGAGACATTAATAATAATATAAAGTGTTACTACTTTTAGCAACATGTATGCATGAAAAATTAGGCTAGGCTGCGTTTATTGTTACCCCTAGATTGCCTCATTTTGTTTCTTCAAGGTAAGAGCTATGCCTTATTCACCACTGTTTTCCCAGTGCCTCGTATAGACTAAGTAGACAGCAAAGACATATTTATTGAATGAACGAAAGATCTTGTATGAAGCTATTGTTTGTGAATGGAACTGCTGTAAGTTCCAGCAGATGCTATGCCACTCTCATTATTACTGTTTTAAACACAGAAAACTTTGGTGAGAATAGCTGCCAGAGTCTTGTTTACTTTTTGAGGTTCCACTATGGACAGTGTCAAGTATAAAGTCTGTAAGGCCACAAAGTTTCGTGGTGCACACCTGTCTGCGTCACCATTTGTTTGCTCCCAGGCACCCTGCATATCACAAGGCATTTGTAAGTGACAAATATATCAAAAATTTCTGATTTTCAACTGTAACAACAATTACAACAGATAGTATATCTTTCAAGTAAGTATATAATGTTATTAGTGATTAGTGATCAGTCTATGTAATTTTTTTTTTTTTTGAGATGGAGTCTTGCTCCATCACCAGGATGGATTGCAATGGAGCGATCTCGGCTCACTGCAACCTCTGCCTCCCAGTTCAAGCAATTCTTGTGCCTCAGCCTCCCGAGTAGCTGGAACTACAGGTGCGTGCCACCACACCCAGCTAATTTTTGTATTTTTAGTAGAGACGGGATTTCACCATGTTGACCAGGATGATCTCGATCTCTTGACCTCGTGATCACTTTTGGGAGGTCTTGGCCTCCCAACGTGCTGGGATTACAGGCGTGAGCCACCATGCCCAGCCCAGTCTATGTAATCTTTATCTTAAAAGTGAATCATATGCATTGAATATTTATTATGGGCTAGGTGTCTTTCACAACAGTGTTATACACATTTATAAGCAAGTAACCTGGGTCTTAGAATATGAAACTGGAGCTTGAATTAAGGTCTTTCTAGAGCTCATATCCAATGGTGTTTTCACTAAACTATGCTGCTTCAATAAAGAAAATAATTGGTTTTCCTTCAGCCTTTGAATCCCTGATAGTACTGCCCTGGCATCATCCTACATAGACATTTCAGCTTCTGGAGAGGGAAGACATACCTCTCAGGAATTACTACTACTGCAGCAATCTAAAGGTCTCTTGCTCTTAGGCCTAGGAGCTTTATGTGAACTATCATATGCGGAGAAGGCTTCATATTAAGAAATTACTTCACTTCTGAGGGGAAATGATATAAGGAAAATATGGATGGTTAAGATGAGAATGAGGCAGGTGATTTTTATATTATATCATTCATAAAAATATATTCCACCCACAGTGCTAGAGTATTAGCTACATTCTGACTCTGAAATGGATGTAGCCATACTTTGAATTTAGTTGACATAAAAACATCAGCCATACTGGTAGATTAAGTCATTGCTGATCACTTTTAAAAAGTTGTGATAGAAAAAGCTCAGAAAATGCTGATAATGGGAAGTGCTAAATCATAAGGATCATATCACTCAATATAGATATATTTCTTGTATTATAAATTTAAACATAAATACCAGAAAAAATTATTGTAGTTTTGTCTGCATTGTTTTATAATATCATCCATTAAATATAAAATATAATTTCAAAAATACTTAGAGTCTCATAAAAGGCACAGTATACTATAGTAGTAAATGAATAATCATGTTTGTATGATGTGTGTATATGTAGATAATTAGGGAAAAATAATAAGAGATAAAAGAGAAACATATTGGTTTTGATTAACAGTGTAAGGTGGTGTGGTAGAATAGAGTGGGTAAATAGAAAGTGAACTTCTCTTGACTTGAACAGCATGCTTTGGCATAACTGGGCTTGAACATTACCTGTCTTACATGTATACATATATCCTATCATTCATTCATTGTTTAACATATGTATTAAGTACCCACATGTGCCTACATAGCGACTGGGAATTTCACAATGAACGAAACACACAAAAAATCTGCCTTCGTGGAATTTATATTCTAATGAAGATGGGAGGAGAGATAGATAAACACAACAAAAACTTTATAAGAAGATGTCAGATGGCCATAAAGCAAAGAAGCATGGTTTTTGCCAATTTTAAATGATATGGTTACGGAAGGCTTCACTGGAAAGATGATATTGGAATAAAATCCTGAAAGTTATGGACAATAGCAGCCAGATCCAACCAAAATAACAGAAATGTGAAAACTGAGTGCCTTAGTCTATTTTGTGCTGCTATAACAGAATATGACACACTGCGTAATTAATAAAGTAAATAAATTTATTGGCTTACAGTTTTGGAAGTTGGCAAGTCTAACGCCAAGGTGCCAGCAGTTTTGGTTCCTGGTGAGGCTATTCTTTTCTTTCAAGATAGCTATTGTCCAGAGAAGAGGAAGGCTGGATTTAAAATATGGCAGAAGGCAAAGGGCTAAGAGAGAGGGCCCGTTCCACAAGCCACTTTAAAAAGGCATTAAACCCACCTATGAGGGTGAAGCCCTTATCAGCTAATCACCTCTCAAAAGCCCTACCTCCCTGTACTGTACATTGGCAATTAAATTTCAACAGGAGTTTTGGAGGGAATAATCAAACTATAACATGGAAGCAGTTGATAATTGGTTAATGTTATCAGCAAAATTTTCTATTAGGTTTTAAATAAGAAAATGCAAAACCAAGATTACAGTAATTTATTATGATAAATCAGAATGATAGTTTGGCCTCATTTTTATTTAAAAAGTTGATTTAAAATGCTGTATACATTTTCAGCCTGATGAATATTCATGATAAGATAAAAATACTTGTACTTTAGCAGCTTAAGAAGTAAGTGATGAAAGTGAATAGATGTTTTACTTTAAAAACACATTTTTTTTCTTGTTGGTAAAAATAAAAATGGTTGATGGACCAGAATGAAGAACAGGGGACAACCTTATTTTTTATAATTCTTAAATAGAGAACTATGGGTGATTTATACCATTCACATAATATTGCTTCATATTTTTCACAGCCAAATATGATGAAGAAAGGGAGTTTAAAAACTCAAAGGCATATGAGAAAATCCCATTTTTGTAAAACAAATTTCAAATCCTCTGTTTTCCTATTACTTTAAGTATTATGAAAAGCAGTGAAATGGCCTGGAAAGATATACTTCATAATGAAAATTGTGATTACATTTTATTCTTTGTTCACTTCAGCGGTCAGTTTGTGTTTGTGACAGTGAGCAGGAATCATTTTTATAATTTTTTTAAAAGTTGATGTTTAAAAAGAAAGATCATTAAAAATTTTAAACAAATTTGTTTTATTCTGAAATAAAAACATTTTGTAATCTACATATTCAACATAAATAATAAGGATACTTGGAAAGATATTCCAAATTAGATGTACGTTATAGAATACTGACATATAAGTGTATGTTGTTTTATGAAGTCTCAAGGACTTGGTATAATGGAATAGCAAATATGTTTATTCATTAAATAGTTTTTATTTGATTTTAAATAACGAAGAATAATTGTAGAAGAAAAAAGGAAAGTATAGAGAGTATTTTTCCATGAAAATATTTTCAATTAACTGCTTCTAAAGTAAACTGGCATCTTTAAATGAACAAACATTTCTTTAAAAATATCATTACTAAAGTTCAAATTCAACATGAATGTATGTTTATAATTCCAAAAAATCTTTCTTTTTTATTGTGAATTTGTATAATGCTGACCCCACTGAGAAAACAATGGCATGTGACTTAATTATAAATAGTACAAAAATAATTTAAATTTTCCATAAATTCAACACATTTCTCAGAAAATACTTGGCAAATGAAAAACAACACAAGCTCTTGTAGTTTCCTAAGAATTATTCACAGTGTAAATTTGAAGAAGTAAAAATGGAAATTAAACAGTATCATCAAAATACGTTTACCTTTCCCCTACGTTATGTGTGATACCCATTCGTATACCAAAGGAACTCAGCCTATCTACTGTCCTTGGGTAGACTCTTTCTTCCTAAGACGCATACTCATAATCCTTCAAATCTTAGAACTGCATCCAAAAGGAAGCTTAACAATAGTGATTATTTATTTTGTAGGTTTTACAGACGCTAGAGTGCCAAAGAAGACCTTTGAAGTGTGAAAAGATTTCCTGTAATTGAAACCAAAATGTCATTTATAGATCCTTATCAGCACATTATAGTAAGTCATTCACTGTTTATGAATTCTTTCTGGGAGGGGGGCTGATATGTTTCCGTATGTGAGTATTGCGGGCATTGCTAGTAAAGTAAAACTGTGACAGCTTCTCCATTTGTTATTAAAGTCATATGAACTTAATGTGGTACAAAGAGGCTACGGAATATAATAATACTGATTTAACTTTTCATTTTATTAAGTTTCCAGAAAAGAGGAACTTGAAAGGAAAAAAATGCCAAAACATCTGTAATAATAATGGAACAATAAAAAATGTTGTTATCACTTAGCAATCATCAGCCTGCGTAGTTTGCACCCTTCACATGAGTTGGTGGAAAGAAGAATAAAAGTAAAAGAATGTCTGAGTTCAGGGCTATATTTTGGTTTGCATTTTTAGCGTAATTAATTCTGTAAACTTTCCCTTAGTTAGATATGTTTAAACAAATTCTTCTATGGGTGGTTAGTTTTAGTAAAGAGTTAAGTAATTTAAATTTTAGCATGTGATTTTCCGAACTCCAGTGGAAGTATACATGCTCTCTTCTGGTCAATAAATAGAAGAGAGAGTTTCTTGCTGAATTCAGCATTTGAGACTCGGGTTTATATGAAGTAGATATAGGTTTAATGGATATTGAAGGAATGATCCATAGCCTCATATTTACTTGAAATAAAACGCTGTTTTCTTACTCGGCATTCATTTCTAGATATCATCCTCTCTCTTGCCCTCCTTGAATAAAAAGTTTATTATAATCATTTGTAATGCCTTATTCTCCTCCATTCATAACTTGCACCATTGACCTGGACTCAGCCCTTCCACTTCACAAAAAGGTCTAATTAATTGGTTTCTTTGTTCTAAATCCAGTAAACTCTTCAGTCCCCACAATCCTTATACGCCACTCTGCTGCTCATTACTTTTTTCTTAAACTCTTCTCAGATTTTTTCTGGTTTTGTTTCTTCTGTTTCCTTGCTGTTGGTTACTTCTCAGTTTTCTCTTTCTTTCTTTCTTTCTTTTCTTTTTTTTTTTTTTTTTTTTGAGATGGAGTCTTGCTCTATTGCCCAGGCTGGAGTGCAGTGGCACGATCTCAGCTCACCACAACCTCCCTGGGTTTAAGCGATTCTCCTACCTCAAACTCCTGAGTAGCTGGGATTACAGGTGTGTGCCACCATGCCCAGCTAACGTTTGTACTTTTAATAGAGACAGGGTTTCACTTTGTTGGCCAGGCTGGTCTCGAACTCCTGACTTCGTGATCTGCCTCAGCCTCCCAAAGTGCTGGGATTACAGGTGGGAGCCATCGCACCCAGCCTACTTCTCAGTTTTCTTATGCAAGCTCTTATTTCTGTTTGACTGTCTTTTTTTTTAAAAAAAAATTGAGGTATAATATACATGAAGTGCATAAATCTTAATTGTTAAGCTTGATGGATTTTTACATATATATTCCACCCTTGAAGCCATCACTCAGATTATAAGCACCCAGGAAGACTTGCTCATCTACCTTCCAGTCAATAACTTGCCTCAAAGGTAGCCAGCATTTTACCTCTATTATCTTGGGTAAGTTTTGCTTATTTTTGTCCTTCATATAGATTTCTGCATTCAACATTGTATCTATGAGATTCATTCATGTTGTTGCGAGTAGCAGACTTCCACACTTTTACATTGCCATGTGGTTTTTTATTGTTTGAATATATCACAAGCTATTTATTTAGTCTACTAATAACCATCGTATTCTCTTTCAATGACAATGGTGAATACCATCATTCAGTGACAGTGGTGATTTCCTATAAATCAGGCAACTATATATGTGTGGCTTCATTTCTTTTCTGTTGTATTGGTCAAATAGTCTGTGTTTGCCCCAATACCAATCTATCCTAATTTCTGTAGCTTAAAAGTGTGTCTTTATGTATGGTAATGTAAATCCTCAAATTTTTTCTTCTTTAAGAATATCCTGTCTATTTTTAGTTCTTTGCATTTCCATATAATTGGATTCATTTTGCCAATTTACACACACACATATGCATGCATGCACACATGCACACAAAATTGCTGGGATTTTGGTTGGGACTGTAATGATTCTATAGAGGAGAGATAATATGATAACAACATTGAGTCTTTCAATCCATTAACAAACCATGAATGTTATCCAGAACTAAATGTTGCTTAATTTCATCTTTAATTATCTCAATAATGTAGTATAGTTTTCTGTAAGAAATCTTTTGTGTGTGTGTGTGTGTGTGTGTATTTTTTTAGATGTATTTTTTGATATTTGACATTTTAATGTAATTGTAAAGGTAAAGATATTTGCAAAATTTATTTTCCAATTAGTTGTTGCTTTTTTTTTTTTTTCTGAGGTGGAGTCTCACTCTGTTGCCCAAGTTGGAGTGCTGTAGCGGGATCGTGGCTCACTACAATCTCCGTGTCCTGGGTTCAAGCCATTTGCGTGCCTCAGCCTCCCTTGTAGCTGGGATTACAGGCGTCTGCCACCACACCTGGCTATTTTTTTTTTTTTGTATTTTTAGTGGAGATGGAGTTTCGCCATGTTGGCCAGACTGGTCTTGAACTCCTGGTTGAGTTTATGTTTAGTAGAAAATATGAAAAAATTATTGATAATAACCATCATGTAAGATAATGTAAGCCCACAATGTGAGGGCTCTGATAATAGACAATGAAGATGACTCTGGGAGTATATCACAGAAGGAATTAATAACACAAACCCTTCTGGAAAGAATTCCTAAGGGAAGTAACACGTTAGTATAGATCTGAAGGTAGCAGATGTTTGTCAGTTAAAGAGAGAGAAAATGACTTTTCTGAATAGGAAAAAATAGGCATATGTGAATTAGTCTGAAGGCGAGATATATTAGTACATGATTCAAGGAAATGAAGGAAGTTCAGTATAGTTGGAACACAAAACATTTAAAAGAATATGATTATTTGGAAGGACTTTCACTCTTCTACTTGATCCGAGCAGGCCTTATTACTGATGGTCACCTATTCCCCTCATGTGTCTTGTCAGATGATCTTGTGAACTGGCCATTCAGTTTCTTCTTTTAACATGGCAGAGTATATTTAAAAATCAAATGGCATCCAGACATCTAAGGTTCAGCACTGCTACCTTTTCTTGAAAATTTTGTTAACTATAGCAACAGATTTAGGCTATAATAATGACTGATGTGGTAATATTATATTATACCGTATTACAAAACATGAAAAAAAACACATATTGGTATCACATTTTTCCTTTCTCCAACATCGGGCTTAGACATCAACTAGTATTCTAATTTATAGCCCTTTTAAATGATCTCTTGGGTGTGAAGCCAAGTTATAGCCCTCTCAAGGGATCTCTTGATCTGTGAGCTTTACAGTTTTCTTCATTCTTCTTATTCTTGCTGTGTGTATATGGAAAAAAACCAACTGTGGGTGCACGTGCGTGGGTGTGTGTGTGTAAATTGTTTTAAAAACAAAATTCCCTGCTCAGGTTTTCACAGAAAGATATTTTTCAAAATATGTAAGTGAGCAAGCACACTCAACACTGAGTGAAATTAGTGAAATGGAAAGTTGGAGTGAATCAAGCCAGCTTACTATTAATAGTAATGAGCTCTTGGTGCCAAACAGGCTAACACAGTCTTGGATGCCTCAAGGCTGGAGGACTGGGCTCGTGTTCACCGTTCCTGTGATGCAGGGGCGTGTTGGAGAATCCTGTAGGCTGACGCAGCAATTTGTAGCCAGCAAGCTCTCTGGCTTCCGATGGTGCTTGGATGTTAAGAAGCTGGTAGGAAAATAGAGCGACACATATATAACAGAATTTAGTTCTCATATGTCTCTCATTATGAGGTGCCTTCCAACCTTAAGGCTTTTTGTGTCTTCAGAATTTATTGAAGATTTTTTTTGACCAGGAGCCATTAATTTTACGAGATGAGATCAAATATAAAATATTTATAACATTTTCCATCTTTTTACTCTGAATAGATGAGTCATCTCCCTGAAGTGAAAAAAATTCATACATCTTTCTACCACCTATTAACAATGGAGGGGCACTGCCCCACGTCCCACAGAAACTAAGGTTGTCTTCACATTAGGGACAGTCAACCACATGGATATGGCAGCATGGTTGCATTCTAAAATACAAGGGCTTTTAAAAAATACCATCGTAGGATGACTAGAAATTTTACCAAAAATGTAGAAAGCTATTATTCAGATTATTACAGTAATACAGGAAAGAAAACCACCACTGGAATAGGTAATCAAAGAACTAGTGTTCTGTTAGCCGTTCTGGTCTTCCCAGTTATATGCTCATGAACACGTAGACTCTGACTTTTACCTGCCTCATCTGGAAAACGGGGTATAAATAGGACCTGCTGTGTCTGCTTCACAGAGCTTTTATTAATAGTAAAGTGTTACGTGCACAAAATTATTCCTTTGAAATAATAAGATATTTTTAGAAAAGTTAGAAGGTGAGAGGCTGCTACTAGAAAATCAAAAATATAAAAGTGATGAAACTATAATTACAAAAGCAGAGGACTGTAAATGACTTAATAATGAGTTTTTGGGCAAATAGAATTTTTTGAGAACTCACAATATCTAGAAAAATGAGGAAGAAGAAAGCTAGCATATTAGGGTTCTCTAGAGAAATAGGGCCAATAGGAGATATTAATTAATTTATTAATTATGAGGTATTAATTTGTTATGACAAATATAAGATATTGATTAATTTATTGATCTATTATGAGACAATAATTACTGCTAACTAATTGATTAATTATTGGCTCACACAATTGTGGAGGCTGAGCAGTCCTACGATCTGCTATCTCAAGCTGAAAATGCTGTAAAGTTGGGGTGTATTTTGGTCTTAGTCAGAAGAGTGAGAATCAGGCGAGCTGATAATGTAAATCCCAATCTGAGGGCAGGATAAGCTGCAAGGAGATGTCTCAGCTCCAGCAGTGAGGCGAGAATAAATAGGGGTGAAGTCTTCCTTCCTCTGCCTCTGTTCTGTTTGGGCTCTCAGCAGATTGGGTGATGCCCATCTGCATCTAGGAGGGCACTCTACTTTACTGAGCTCACTGATTCAAATGCTAACGTCATTTAGAAACACCCTCACAGACATACCCTAGAAACAGTGTTTAATCTGGACACCACATGGCCTACTGGAATTGATGTGTAAAATTAATCATCACCGCTAATGAGAAACTTCTTACTTTTCCTCGATATCAGCCCTGCCCTGCTGCAGGCCTCTCTTAGGAGGCAACCGTGCACTAATTTAAAGTAATGTCCATGTTTCTGCTTCTTCACCACACAACATAGATCAGAAATCCCTAGAAGGTCACCAGGTTTATCTTTCAGTTCTCAAATTTCTTTTTGGTTCTTTTTAAAATCTTCTCAGCCATTTTTTTAATACTTCCAGTTCCATATAGTCATATTTTAATTTGACTTTATTTCCCTTGAACATCGTAAGTATAGTGTAGCTGATGAATGGATGCGTTTGTTTCTGTGGCGGTTGATTAATTATGCTGGTTTGCAGTCTTGGTGTCATGCCTCCTTATATTCCCAGTTATCTCTGATTTTGTGTTGAACATTGTGGTGAAAAATAGAAGTAATCTTTTAGAGATAACTAATCTACTTCCATCAGGCCCCTGGGGAAACTAGCAGTTTGGGACAAATGTAATCCCAGATGGGTTGTTTTCTGGGCAGGTTAGATTACTTTAAAATGGGTTGCCAGTACGTGGAAGGGATGTTCATGGTTATTCTTATGTCACGGACTATGGAGATTTTAATTTGAAGCAGGAGTGTGGATTACAAGTGTGCACCACTTCACCCAGGTAAATTATAATTTTAGAACCAAGCTGTTATCATTAATATTTTCTTTTGCTGGTTTCCACTGCTAGAGCAGCCCCTGTAATCTTTTTCCTTTTTTGTTTGACACTTCACTTTTTAAAATTCTGTTTTTAATTGACACATAGTAATTGTACATATTTATAGGGTACAGTATCATGTTCCAATATATTATACATTGTGTGATAATCAAATCAAGATTTTTAGCATATTCATCACCTCATATATTATGTCTTTGTGGTGAGCACATTCAAAATCTTCTCTTCTATTTTGAGATATGCATCACCTTACTATTAACCATAGTCAGCCTACTGTGCTATAGGACACCAGTACTTATTCCGTCTCCCTGACATTTTATTCATTTACCATTCTCTCCCCATTTTCTCCTCCCTCCTATCTTCCCTGTCCTCTGGTAGCCACTATCTTACTCTCTACTTCTATGGCATCAGCTTCTTTAGATTCCACATATGGGTAGTTCTTGTGCTATTTGTCTTTCTGTGCATATACATATCTATTTTTTTTTTTTTGAGATGGAGTCTTGCTCTGTTGTCTAGGCGTCTAGGCTGGAGGGCAGTGGTGCGATCTTGGCTCACTGCAACCTCTGTCTCCCAGGTTCAAGCCATTTTCCTGTCTCAGCCTCCCGAGAAGCTGGGATTACGGGTGCCCACCACCATGCCTGGCTAATTTTTGTATTTTTAGTAGAGATGGAGTTTCACCATATTGGTCAGTCTGGTCTCGAACTCCTGACCTCAGATGATCCATCCTCCTCAGCCTCCCCAAGTGCTGGGATTACAGGTGTGAGCTGCCATGCCCAGCGGCAAATACGTAACTATTTAACATAATGTCCTCCAGGTTCATCCCTGTTCGAACAAATGACAGGATTTCCTTCTTTCTTGTGGTTAGTACTCCACTGTGTATATGTACCACTTTTATTTATCCATTCATCCATCAATGGGCACTTAGGTTGATTCCATATCTTGGTTATTGTGAATGTTGTTGCAATTAATGTGGGAGTGCAGATTTGTCTTTGACACACTATTTTCATTTCCTTTGGATATATACCCAATAGTAGAATTGCTGGACCATATGGTAGTATCATTTTTAATTCTTTTGATGAACCTTCATACTGTTTTACACAGTGGCTATACAAATTTACTTTTCCACCAACAGTGTTTAAATGTTTCTCTTTGTCTACATCTATGCCAGCATTTGTTATTTTTGCGGTCTTTATAATAGCGATTCTAGTTGGGATGAGGTAATATCTCATCATGGTTTTGATTTGCATTTCCCTGAGGATAAGTGATGTTGAGCATTTTTTCATATACTTGTTGGCCATTTGAGTGTCTTCTTTTGAGAAGTGTCTATTTAGGTCTTTAACCTGTTTTAAAAATCCAATTGTTATTATTTTGCTATTGAGTTGAGTTCCTTATATATATTCTGGATACCAGTCTCTATACTTATGGTTAAAAGAGGACTTAAAATCTCCTTACTGCAATAAGAATGCACTCTATATTTGCTTTTATTTTTAAAAATATATACATATATATCTCATGTGTGGTGCTCATGCCAGTAATCCCAGCACTTTGGGAGGCTGAGGTGGGGAGATCACTGGAGCCTAGGAGTTTGAGACTAGCCTGAGTAATATGGCAAAATCCCATCTCTACTAAAACAAAAACAAAATGCAAAAATTAACCGGGTGTGGTGGTGCGTGCCTATTGTCCCAGCTACTTGGGAGGCTGAGGTGGGAAGATCATCTGAGCTACTGCACTCTAGCCTGGGTGACAGAATGAGACTCTGTCTCAAAAAAATAAATAAAATAAAATAAAATAAAAAATGTATATAATATAATATATTGCCAAACTTAATGATACACTTATTGTGCAGGTGATAAATTTCTTGTTCATGGAAAGAAGAACCTCAAGTCATATTTCTGACTTTGATTTTCTTTTAACGATGTCTTCTAGAGCTGACCAATTCTGTTCCAAATTAGGTATTTTGAGCATTAAGATAATTTCTGCACATAGCTAACCCATGACTGAGAATTTTGAAAGCAAGGTTAGATAGTATTGCTAGACTATAAATAGATAATGCAGATTACTTTGTTAAAAGTGTAGGTGAATAATAGCAAAACGCCTGTGCTTCATAGTTATATTAGAATGAAACTCCACACCAGGAAGTGAAACTGAAAATAAGTCTCTTACCAAAAAACCTCATGATTTATTAATGACATCAATGCAGCCATTAAAAAAAAATTTCTGAGAAAGTGCCTGTTCCCAATTGTGATGATTATGTCCGAGTTTATAATAACATACTGTAGTCTTTGTCGTACTAACGGTTTCTAGTTTTAAAAATTAGGCAAAGTTAGGTTGAATAGAGAAAACAATATTTGCATGCAGAATCTACATCAGCTTTATTTTATAATTGTTTCTTTGGTTCATGTTTTATATCAGTAGAGTTTTAAACAGACCAGGAAAATCATTAAATTGATTTGGTATAAACTGGTTCTTTTTTTCAATGCCAGTCATTGTTACATACATCAATATACTGATCCAGAATGAATAAAAAGCTTTTTTCTTAATATATAAAAAAATTATAATTTTGAAAAGAAAAAGGTCTTGGTTTTTACTATGGAAACTATTATGGATGAAGAAAGACACTCATAGTAACCCAGGACCTGAAGGCAAAGCTTAAACTTCGTGACTAAGTCGGTGGGTTGAGCTTAGATTTGACATCTCAATTACAATAATGACATCTCTCCCTGCCAACTACCAGCCACCATCGTCCTGAGTCATTAGTTTCCCTTGGAGAACACTGGTTGCGAATTCAGTAATATAATTTCCTCTGGCACTATCCCTGAGATATAATCAAACATCTTCTATCCAAGTTGAAACCTGGTTCAATCCAGACTAGTTTGAAATTACTTGTGATGGTGGCCCCAGGAAACATGGTAAATGATTCTCAAAAGACTATTTGGATAATTGCTGATTGAAACTGAACATCTTTCTCCAAGAGTATGTGCTTACTTTATTATAGATACTTTCTTATTAATCCTTAAAGCTCTTAGAAAGAGATAGGCATAGACACAGGACAGTAAGCCTGAATTCTAGTAAAAGGTCACCATTTACTATCTTTTTTTTTGAGTCGGAGTTTTGCTCTGTGGCCCAGGCTGAAGTACAGTGGCTCCATCTCAGCTCACTGCAACCTCTGCCCCCCTGGGTTCAAGTGATTCTTCTGCCTCAGCTTCCTGAGTAGTTGGGATTACAGGCGCATGCCACCATGCTCAGCTAATTTTTGTATTTTTAGCAGAGACAGAATTTCACCATGTTTGTCAAGCTGGTCTTGAACTCCTGACCTCGTGATCCAGCCACCTTGGCCTCCCAAAGTGATGGGATTACAGGTGTGAGCCACCGTGCCCGGCCGTCACCATTTACTATCTATGAGTTATTGGGAAATTACTGAGCCTCTCAGAATCTCATTTTACTCATTTATAAATATAAATAATAACACCTGTTCTATAGGATTGTTGGAAATATTAAATGACAGTTGGTGTCTAGTAGAATGTTTGACATATGGTTTATATTCAATGAGTTCTTATAATAAAAACAATCTTTCTGTACGTGTCATTAAGAAACATTTAATATACGAATATATTTACAGCAACTTCAAAAGGCATATATTAATTAGTAGATTAAAATATTGCTCAATTTTTATGATATAAGGAAGTTTCTAGGTATTTGAAAACCCACATGATTTTTAGAAGCTCTTAGATATGGAATAAGAGCATAGATGATTTTGAGAAGGGAGCATGATTATGTATAATAATTATTATTGAGATGGTTTCTTTAGTGGAGAAAGCTAATTTTTAAGTTAGATTTTCAAGAGCATTTTATCATTGTATTTCAAGCCCAGTTAAAATCTGTGTAGATTCATTTTTTACATGTGCATGTCCAATTGTTCCAGCACCGTTTGTTGAAAAGACTATCTGTTGTCTTTTCTCCTTTGTGAAAGATCGGTTGACTTTATTTATGTTCTTCTCTATTCTGTTCTATTGACCTTATTTATTTATTTATTGCTAGTACCACACTGTCTTGGTTACTGTAGCTTTATAGTAAGTCTTGAAGTTTCATAGCATCTGTCCTCTAACTTTTTTCTTCTCTTTCAATTTTTTGTTCACCATTTTGGGGTCTTTTCCTCTTCATATGAACTTTAGAATCAGTTTCTCATTTTCACAGAATAGTTTGTGATTTTTATTGGGACTTTGTTGAATCTATAGATCATATTGGAAAGAACTGACATCTTTACATTTTAGAGTCTTCCCATCCATGAATATGGAATATTTATTTAGTTCTTCTTTGATTTATTACATCTGAGTTTTGTATTCTTCTTCATATAGATCTTTTGCATACTATGTTAGATTTATAACTATTTTATTTTGGGGAGTGCTAATAGAAGTATTATTGTGTTTTTAATTTCAAAGTCTATTTGTTCATTTCTGGTATGTAGAAAAGCAATTTGACTTTTGTATATTAATCTTATCTCCTATAACCTTGTTATATTCACATATTAGTTCCAGGAAGTTTTTTTTTTAAATTGATTATATTGGGTTTTCTAAATAGACATTCATGTTATCTGTGAACAAAGTTTTATTTCTTCATTCTCAATCTATATACATTTTATTTCCTTTTCTTATCTTATTGCATTAAGTAGGGCTTCCAGTACAATGTTGAAAAGGGTTGATGACAGGGAACCTCCTTGCCTTGTTCTGATCTTTTCCGGGAGGCTTCTATTTTGTCGTCATTAAGTACAACATTAATTATAGCTTATTTGAAGATTCCTTAATTAAGTTGATGAAGCTCCCTTCTATTTCTGGCTTGCTAAAAGATTTTTAAAATTAGGAATGGGTGTTAAATGTTGTCAGATGCTTTTTATTAATCTGTTGATATGATCATGTAGTTTTTCTTGTTTAGTCCATTGATATGATTGATTAAATTAATAGACTTTTGAATGCTGAAATTTGCATATCTGAAATAAACCCCACTTGGTCATGGTGTATAATTCTTTTCTTTCTTTCTTTCTTTTTTTTTTTTTCTTGAGACAGAGTCCCACTCTGTCACCCAGGCTGGAGTGCAGTGGGGCTATCTCACTCACTGCAAACTGCCGCCCAGGTTCAAGTGATTCTCTTGCTTCAGCCTCCCAAGTAGCTGGGATTGCAGGCACACACCACCATGCCTGGCTAACTTTTTTGTATTTTTAGTAGAGATGGGGTTTCACCATCTTAGCCAGGCTGGTCTCAAACTCCTGACCTCAGGTGATCAGCCCGCCTTGGGCTCCCAAAGTGCTGGGATTACAGGCATGAGCCACTGTGCCCGGCCCGGTGTATAATTCTTTTTATATGTTGTTAGACTTGGTTTGCTAATATTTTGTTGAGAACTTTTTCATGTATGTTCTTGAGAAATATCAGTCTGTAGTTTTCTTGTAATATCTTTTTCTAGTTTTGGAATTAGGGCAATGGTGGACTCCAAGAAAGAGTTAAGAAGTATTCCCTCCACTTTTATCGTCTGGAAGAGATTGTAGAGAATTGATATAGTTTCCTGTTAAATGTTTGGTAGAATTTAACAGTGAACCGATGTGAACATGGTGCTTTCTGTTTTGTAAGGTTATTATTTATTGATTCAATTTTTAATAGATATGGGCCTATTTAGATTGTCTATTTCTTCTTATGTAATTTTGATAGATTCTGTCTTTTAAAAAATTGGTTCATTTCATCTAGATTGTCAAATTTGTGAGCATGGAGTTGTTTGTAGTATTTCTAGTTGTCCTTTTAATGTCCATGTGATCTGTAAGAATGTCCCTTATCATTTCTGGTATTAGTAGTTTTATTCTTTCTCTCTTTTTTTTCTTAGTTAGCATGGCTAATGGCTCATTGATTTTACTGATTTTCCAAAGAACCAAATTTTGGTTTCATTGATTTTCTCTATTTATTTCCTGTTTCCAATTTTATTGATTTCTCTTCTAATTTTTACTATTTTTCTATTGCTTACCTTGGATTTAATTTGCTCTTCTTTTTCTAGTACTAAGGTAGTAGCTTAGATTATTAATTTTATTCTTTCTTCTTTTTTAATATAGCATTCAGTGCTATAAATTTCCCTAAGTACTGCTTTCAGTGCATCAGTCAAATTTTGACAAAGTATATTGTCAATTTCATTTAGTTCCAAATATTTTTATGATTGATCACTTCATTTACGTACAATGAAACTGTCTACTCAGAACTCTTTGATGTTGAAGGTATTTCTTGTTTAAAATAAAATTGAATAAGCCTCATTTTGAAAGACTTTTATGCTTCTCTGCCTTTTTAACAAGGTATGCTTATTATCCATGTTTTCACCTCTTTCATGCTGTGTTATAAATTGGAATGTTAATTACACTATTGATGGAGTGATTTCTACAGAAGCTATTGAGTGTCTTCTAGTTTTTGTCCCTATGTTCTACTACTGCTGGTCCTTATGAATCTGTCTATATTTTTGACAATTTTTTTTTTTGCCTCCTTGCATTTAGACTGTCACTACTCACATTTCACTACTGTCAGTACCTGAGCCTCTTTTTAATTAATTATGAACTTTTTAACCAGTTAAGCAAGCCTACTAAAATTAAGGGAAGTTACCTCCCCTAAGATTAAAACAAGAAATGCTTGTGTTTTGGATAAAGACTTTGTAAACTTTTCAGCTGCTCCAGGAATTGTGTGAGTTCCTGCTTCCTCATTCTGGTTTAGTGAACATTATTTGATTACTGTTTTCCATTTAGGTGAAGTGTATAATGAAGTTCTCTACCTGTTAATATTTATTATGTGTATGCACGCTCTTAGGCAGATAGCAAATTTTCATATTCTTGCGTGTGATTTCTAACAAATGCATTAAAATTAGTGCCGTTAGTTTGCTGGTTATGGCCTTGGGTCCATAGGGTTTTGAAAGCTGTCCTGGAAATGTCATGCAGAAAAAGTCTTTTGACTGATTGCTTCAGTGAACAGCAACAACAGCAACAAACAAACGTTAAGACAGCTTGCTCTGAGTTCACCTTTATAAGCCAGGGCTTCCTAGTCAATGAGTACAAAGCCTGATTGTGCTCCTAGAAGATCTGCAGTCCTGCTTTACATTTTTTACCAAGTGCTTGGTAAACCGGACTGCAAAGAAGTGGTTGTAGTCAAGCTGCAGTGACATTTTAAGGCACAATCTAAACTTCTCAAAGATTCCGTGATGAGAGAGTAGAGTCAAAAAAGGAGCAGCCTTAGGATCAAAGAATGTTTCTGGTATGCAGGCTACTTGTTTTTAAGTAGAATATTTTTAATTAGTCTCAAGGAAAAAATGAGGTTCTATATTGGAAGCTTATTTTAAATTTACTGTCATTTTATTTCCAGGTGGAGCACCAGTATTCCCACAAGTTCACGGTAGTGGTGTTACGTGCAACCAAAGTGACAAAGGGGGCCTTTGGTGACATGCGTAAGTGCCCTTATTTGCTTTGCTGTTGAACATGTGTAACTATGGTTCACCCTTTAATTGCTTGAATTCCTTGACAAATCGGAGGTTCTGCCTTCTTCAACTGTGGTTATGTTTGCCTAGATCTTTGAATGATAACGTTTTGAACAGTTCTCTGATGCTATCTGTCAGAATAACCTTTTACCTGGGTCTTAAATTAGCTGAGATCACTTGGAGTCAGACCAAATGATTTTCTTGTGACATACACATCTTGGGAATTCAAAGAAATTTTTTAAAATTCTGCTTCTAAAAGAGTGCCAAGTAAAGACTTTAAACAAGCTGCCTCTGTGAGGTATTATGCATTTAGAATTATTAAAATGTAGTTTTTCTCTAGTTCTTATGCCTTTGAGTGTATTTATTTTGTATGGAATAGCCATAGAAATTGTTATATGACAGGCTGAAATGATGCTAACCACATTTCAGCCTGTCCTGTAACAATTTCCTCAGTGAATGAGGAGAGTTCAAGAAGCTGGTAAATGTCAGAAGCAAGGAGAGGATTGTTAGGTAGAAGCTAATGGCAAGAGGTTTGGCCGAGCCGTGGTTTTCATGACAGGTGAGGAAAGCAATGGCAATTTCTTCAAAACTAGCCTCAACCAGAGGTTTACATTCTAAATTTTATCTCAGACTTCAGTTTAACCCATTATCACCCCTTTATTAATATTTTTCTGAAGTTATTCTTATTTTGCTTTTTACAATTCCTTTCATTTTCACCGTTTTAAATGAGAATTTACTGAAAGAAGGGCCCCTGTGAAAGAGAAGCCTCATTAGGAGCTGTATTTAGAGACTATTACCCACCATACTCTTAAGAAAAGGCATGGGTTTTACAACCGAAGAGGTCACACTGTGAGTTGGAAAAGCCATTCTTAATTCAGCTAAATTCTATGTCAGTAACTTGTCAGGCATGCAAAAGACAGAGCTAATTTGACTTTTAAAGATACAGTTATTATCTCTTAGATAAAGCAGCAGCAATCCTTTTTTTTTTTAATCAAAGCAGAGTTCTGTTGTGCAGAAACAATGGCTGTTTTTGTGCTGAAGGTGAGTCCAGCAGCAGTTCAGACTCTAGACTCCATGAGTCTCTCTCAGCTGGTGTGGATTTGATTTTCCAGCAGCTTCTCACAGTAGGCCCAGGCACTTTGGCAAGGATTATTTATTATAATTAGAATAGGGAAAAAAGTAATGCTGAAAGTTTTATTTTAAATCTCTTTGAATTGATATGGATAATATTACTAAAAGAATGAAGATGAGATATTAATTCATCTCTTGGGACAGGGAACATTTAGATTTTGGATCCACATGGTGTACATAACACAGATTAGACTCTTCGTTTTAGAAGCTTCCTTTTTAAACTGAAGGACCCATGGAAGGACTGGCCACAGAAGATTCGTTGCTGTGGGAGAAAGGACAGCGTTATGGCATTCTGTTAGAATTGTTATTCAGCATTTGTAATTGGATTTTTTTGAATTATTACATATTTAGTTAACGGGGAGGGAGTTTTTGCCAACCCTTTATATCACCTTAATGAGTTTACAGGAGTCAGGAAGAGACAGAAAGAAAAAGGAGTTTTAGAGACATACATTTAATGATAAAGTTCCTAGGGAAAAGTGAATCGATGATACACAGTGCCAACCACTTTATTTTTGAGAAGTTGTAGGAGATTCTAGTGAGAAAAGACGTAGATATTAGCTATCACTTTTCTGAGAGGAATTTTGATGATATTGCTTGGAGAGCTTGATCTATACAAATGACCAAGTAACTGATTTGGGGTGTTTGTATATAGCAGTTCTTTAAACATAGGCAAGAATAGAACTGTAACTGTTTTTAAAAGTCCTAAGATCTGCAAAGACCAGGATCACGGAACACTACATCCTCTTTGTTGTTTACAGTGTCTGCATTTATTTAAAAGGTAGAGTTCCATAAAATTCTACATCTTGGTAGGGAAGAATGACAGATTACTATTGGAGTTTTCTGCCTTGCGTGTATGTGTGAGGGCCTTCTCAAGGGTGCCAAGACAAATCAAAAATCAAATCGTTAATTCTTGGTAAAATAGTCATATCTCCTTTTAAACAAGATAATACTAAGGTTATAGCTGTTTTTTATTTTGTCCCTTGATAAATCATGCTACTTGAACTAGCTACATTTAGAAATATGCTTCTGCATTGTTAAAACATCAGAATAAAATCAGCAACACCCAGTGAACTGTCTTTTGAAGGGTCAGAGATGACATTTTAATTTATAGTATCTCATTCATGCCTTGTTTTCACTTGAGGGCATTGACAAGCTAAGAATAAGACAGCTGCCAGTTCCTTCCCAGGCATGGTTGCTAATCTCAGTATTACTCAAATGTAGCATTTACACCCAGTTCTCCAGTGCTGACTCCTTCTGCATTCTTAGCTTTGCAGTTCATAGGAAGAGGCCGTCTGAAGTTCACATTTACACCTGACTCAAAATCATTGCTCTATTTTTATCTTTGAATTAAGTAGCTTGCATTAATTAGGCAATATGAATGTAACTCTTACTTTTAAACTTATAGGAAGTTGTCGTAGACATGATATATAACAAGTTACATGTCAGCATCATGTTAGATGCTAAATGTTGGGTGAATGTATGTTAAGCTCTAACCTACAGGAAGTTGTAGGTGAGATATATAACAAGCTACATGTCAGCATCATGTTAGGTGCTAAATTTTGAGTGAATGTGTGTTAAACTCTATATTCTCTATTGCCCCTTCCCTCTTTTAACAGAAGATACATTTGCAGAATGGCTGTAGTGAGAGTAGTATTTCAGTTGGCCACAGAATTTTCTTTGTGCCTGTAAGAAACAGAACACACAGCTCTGGCCACAAACCTCATTTTATTATCAAATGAAATAGCTGACACAAATGCAATGGCTACCTCACTGAATTTCTGTTTCTTTTAGAAAGCGTTGGGGAAAACACAGATCCTGTGTGATAATGGAGGCTAGTCTCGGAATTCAGAACTATTAGAGCCATGTTTCACTCCCTGCGATGAGATCAGATAAGAAATGCGATAGTGCTTTTTAAATGATAAAATACCACAGAATATTAGAGTTTTAGAACTATCCTAATTATGGATGTATATACTGAGGATTCTTTCCCTGTCTGGTCCCTTTATTAGACATATAACTCTTTTTCTTTTCTTTTTTTTTTTTTGAGACGGAGTTTTGCTCTTGTTACCCAGGCTGGAGTGCAATGGCACAATCTCGGCTCACCGCAACCTCCGCCTCCTGGGTTCAAGCGATTCTCCTGCCTCAGCCTCCCGAGTAGCTGGGAGTACAGGCGTGTGCCACCATGCCCAGCTAATTTTTGTATTTTTTAGTAGAGACAGGGTTTCACCATGTTGACCAGGATGGTCTCGATCTCTTGCCCTCGTGATCCACCCGCCTCTGCCTCCCAAAGTGCTGGAATTATAGGCGTGAGCCACCGTGCCCGGCCAACTCTTTTTCTTTACAGAATAAGCATCATAAATATTAGAGCTCCTAAGAACGGTTACAGGAATGCAGGTGGATGTAACTTTACTTAAGTATTCAGGTGACAACAGTATTTAATGCCCACATTTAAACTCTAATAAAAATACATATGCTTGGGAAAATTATGAACTCATGGTACTTGAGCCAATTTTATAAGATCGTATTGATTAATATCGTAATATACTTCTTTAAGATTTTCTTAATAATCTTAAGTTCTTAATATTCAAAAAGTCTGTATCTGTAGGTAAATGATATTCTATTTCTGATAACCTCCTGGCGAGATCTGGATCAAGTTTCTAATTTTTAAAGGGTTGTGCCGTTTGCAGTTCTAAGGCTGGATCTAATCTTCCCCAAACAGTGATTCTTAAATTTTAATGTCCATATGAGTCACTGGGGGTTCTTATTCAAAAGGCAGATTTTGATTCTGTAGGTTTGGGGAGTAGATTCCAAATTTCTAACATACAACTGATGCAGACATTGCAGACCACATTTTGAAAGACAAGCTCTAGGCAATTTCTTCTATTTTATGTTTGCTTACCCTGGGATCTGTAGGACTTCTCAGCAGAACAGACTTTAAAAATCCATGATGGAACAAGGATTCTACGACTTTCGTTTTTGCTGATTTCACTTTTTAAATGAAATAATCGCAAATACCTTAATACTGTTTATTTTTGAAATTCTTTTAAAAGGATATTACATAACTCGTTACATTATCAATGAGAATGACAGAAATAAACACAAACAATACTACCATTGCTTTGTTAAGTTCTGAAATTATTTTATAGTAAAATCATGAAAATACCAGATTACAAGCCATGAGGATGGAAGAACGTATATTTTTATTGTTTCGAAAGTCACAGTGCTCACTTCAAGTTAAATGATTAATGCATGAAATGTACTATGCACACACACATTAACAAATGTAGTCTTTCCTTCATACATACAAAGATACCTTCCATAAGTAGTTTAATACGTAATTCTCTTTGAGCTTAATTGGTGATTGTGTGATATTTGATTGTGTGATATTATGATCTATCTATGGACCCAGGCAGCCAGCACCACTCCATGTACCCTGCCTTTTTTTTTTTTTTTTTTTTTGAGTTGGAGCCTCACTCTGTCACCAGGCTGGTGGGCAGTGGCGCAATCTCGCTCTTTACAACCTCCACCTCCCGGGTTCAAGCAATTCTCCTGCCTCAGCCTCCCGAGTAGCTGGGATTATAGGCACACACCATCACACCCAGCTAATTTTTGTGTTTTCAGTAGAGATGGGGTTTCACCGTGTTGGCTAGGCTGATCTCGATCTCCTGACCTTGTGATCTGCCCGCCTCGGCCTCCCAAAGTGCTAGGATTACAGGCGTGAGCCATGGCACTCAGCGGTACCCTGCTTTTAACCACTGCAACATGGTACAATAGTGTTTTATTCTTGCGTGCAAAGAGCTTTGGCTCCGATGTGGCACACTTATGGTGTAATATGTTTCACTGTATGACGTTCAGCTACATCTTTGCTGTTAATGAAAACATGGCTGTTCTCCCAAAGGGAAGTTTACATTTTCACCTTTCACATATTGTCAGAGAACGTAAACACAAAACCAGGGTGATTCCAAACAGAATGAAAAAGGTTTTCAAATGTTTTAGACCACATGCTCTCTTGTGGGGACTTAGGAAAACTTGAGTTTGTACCGCCTTGTGCCCTTGAGGAAAGAAGGAACCCACTGTGCCTTTGCTTCTCCTTAGGTGGAGATGTGTTGTCTAGGATGAGTCAGCAACAGTTCTGATGTGGGCCTTGTGATGTGAGGGATGCATGTTGAACATTTATAAGATTCATGAAATAACTATGAAAGTTGTTTAACAGTTTATTTTGACAACATGTTCATATAGAAAGTAGCTATTGTAAATATGTGTAAATGTTCAGTTGTTTTTAAATTGTGCTGTGTTGCTCTTTACGTCTTTGCAGTCCTGTGGAGAAATTTCTAAAAGTGAACACATCCCCATGTAAGGGTGTGGACAGTCTCTATATTCATGCTTCGGGCCATGAACTCTCCCCTTACATGAGTTTTCCAATTCACATTAATTTTTGTTGTGAGCCCCATTCCCTAGAGAAGGTGGAGGAACTGTCACGGATCTCCCTCTCTCCAAGGTCCTACAGGAATTCTAGGCATTTATAATTGCCTATAAATTAGGAGTAGGGCTTGCATCATCTTTGCTGTTTGCCATCACTGGCATCAATCCTTCTGTTAAATGTTGTCTTCATGGATTCTGGCCATCCACTTTTTGGCAGGCACTGAAATGCCTTTCAGAGCAGTCTTCCCCAGCGATCACACAGCACACCAGGGAGATCTGACTGCTGTTCTCCGGGTGATGGTGTTTCCTGTTCAGACTCCATGGCCATCCTGTAGTCACCATGCCATGCACCATGCACAAGCACGGGCTTCTAAAACCTGTAGAAAGTAAAGAAAAACCCAATGCATAACATTTTCAAGAAGGGTAACCACGTTTCCTTCAGCCATCTTTCCAAAGCTGCAGCCTCAATCCCCTCACCTATAGGGCGACTGGCTTAATCCTTTTCAGAGGTCCCACCTCTCAATACAAAGTGTTCATCATTCCCCGGGAAAAAGGAGCTTAGAACTCAGTTTGCCTATTTGTAATTGTTGGGGTGAGTGGCAAGGTGTTGGGTAGGTAGGGAAACATTTTCTATTTAACCTTTCAAGAGTCTTTTTCAGCAACAAGAGCATGTGGGAATCAATATGAAAATAAAGTATCTGGTGATTTTCTGTTTGGTAACCTGTTTCATGGTAATCAGAAGCTCCAGGGAAAGAGAGGGCAGACTACTCACGAGCCCTGAGTCCTCCGGCAGATTACTTCTCCTGTCTCTCACCTCCTCCATCTTGGGAGATCTGTGAACCCTGAACGAGTTGACACATGCAAAGTACTTACATGCCTAACACAGAATAAGTGCTCAATAAATGCGACCTATTATTATCACAGTTATTTCAAAAACAAATATAAAAATACATCTATTTCTTCAACATCATCTTTGTATGAACCAAGAAGTTCTTTTGGGTAGTCTGTGCATTGGACTAATTTTCAATTTTTCACCTTAGAGACAAGACATTCCCATTATGAATTTCTGTGTTGAGCAAATTATTGGACCCATCCTTCTCAGCTTGAGAGAACAAAATGGAGAATGATATCTCCATAGTTAAGACTTTTCTGAAAACACTTGGGTACATGTTACTCCTGTGCTCCTTGGCAGCTGTCTAGACTTCTTTGTAACACTTGCCACATGGGAGTGTAATCATGCACTGTTAAGGCTAAGGCCTGTGGCGTACTCCCAAAAAAAAAAAAAAAGATTAAAAAAAAGACAGCTTAATTCTGAGTCTGGCATAGTAGTAAGATCTCAGGGAATATTGGATGAATGAATAAATATATGAAAGTATGTGATTATTACTTTGTTTTTGATATTGCTTCCTTTTATGCATCATTAAAAAAAATTTAAAAAAACAATTTTGTACTTCACTTTTTAAAGATTGTAAATGACTGTTATTTCTATCCACCATTAACTAGAATTTTTCTGAGGTTCAATGCACAAGAAATTTTACACCTTATTTAATTAATCTTTTTTACAATAATTATGATTTTTCAAATCTCATATTTTATAAATGGCATTGCGTTGGTCTACACTTTGGCTAAAGTATAGACCAGCAACCCTAAAATATATCTCTTCTGATATAAATATTTTCTTAGTATCAGTCTTAAGGTTATGACTGAACATGAGTTTTTGTTTATTAATGGTTTTGGAATGTTTTAGAGTATCCACCCAAGATTTTAAAAATTCTAAGTATAATGAAATTATTTCCTAATGGTCTTTTCGTGGAAGATAATTTCAAGATGAGGAAAGTGTTTCATAATGCATGTCTCTCTCACATCTCTTATCTTGTCTTTTCTGTGTGGTGGAGAAATATAATGTGTTAGTAAGGCACTACTGTTCCTTATTTGTTTAGAATGTCAGGTAGTTTACAAAGTTGTTAAGTGGCTTTGTGAATACAGTTAATCCTTTTCTTCTATACTTTATTAGGTTTTTTTTTTGTATTTATGGGTTTTAGGTCTGATGAATACAGTGAATAATATTCTACAATATTTCAATAACATCAGTTGATCAAAAACGATATGCCACTTCCGTAGAGAAAGTATGTGATTAAAATCTAATGGAATTAAATTTAAGCAGAGGCTAAGTGATTCTTTAATTACCAAGGAAAAGTATGCTCTTAAAGTTCTTATGTCTAAGACAATACCTCTGCTGCTCTAAAAATTTAAACATTTATGTGAAAATGCTTACTGTATGTTATTTTAATACATCTTAATGTTATAAAATCTTTCTTAAAAATAAAAATTAGGTAATGTGGAGACTGAAAGGATGAATCAAACTTAGCTGAGCTGTGGTCTGAGGGTCTTTGTAAATTTTACTGGCTCTTTGGATGCACTTTTCCAGTCTCACTCCTCATTTAATATATCAACATACTTTAATGAAATAATTTAGAAAAAATTTCTGACAAAACTATTTTTGGTTGATGTATAAGAATGATCCAAGGACTGGACAGGGTGGCTCATGCCTGTAATCCCAGCACTTTGGGAAGCCGAGTGGATCACCTGAGGTCAGGAGTTCAAGACCAGCCTGGCCAACCTGGTGAAACCTGATCTCTACTAAAAATAGAAAAATTAGCTAGGTGTGGTGGTGGATGCGTGTAATCTCAGCTACTCAGGAAGCTGAGGTAGGAGAATCACTTGAACCCGGGAGACAGAGGTTGCAGTGAGCTGAGATCACATCATTGCACTGCAGCCTGGGTGACAGAGCGAGAGTTCATCTCAAAAAAAAAAAAAAAAAAGAATAATTCAAATTTCCAGATGCAAAATGAAATGTCAACTTTGAGATTTTAACTTCAGAAATGTAATATTAAAGAATTATAACCCAGCGCTTATTCCAGCAAGACTTTACTAATGTCCACATCAATAATTGCTGAGTATGTGCTGTGTAGTTAGTGCTTATTTATTACCTTGAAAATTACAAGAAAAATATTCATAATATCTACTGTGGATAACTTTATGTAGTGTGTAATTTATAACAAAGAAGAAGCATGGTTTAGTGGTTAAAGCAAGGACTCTGGAACTGGCTTGCTTGGGTTTGAATCTCCCTTCTGCTACTTATTAACCATGTGAACTTGGACAAGTTACTTAACTATTTTATGTCTCAGTTTCTTCAACTGTTAAATGGGAGTAATAATTATACTATTATTTATGAAGATTAAATAAGATTTTGGCATAGTATGCACAATATAAGCGTTTGTTAAATAAACAAAAATTCTTAGGACTTTACGTTATATATACTTTATTCATTTCAGTGATACTATGAGATATGTACTGTCTCTATTTTCATTTTACAGGTGAACAAGTTTAGTTAACCATATAGTCCAGAATCACAGAGCTGTTATGTTTTGAGACTGGCACTCAGACTTGCCTCACTTTGATGTTTACTTGTGCAGCAGCTTTGCCTGTAAGCAGTGTGTGGTGTAGGTGGGAAAATGAAATGGGCTTAAATAACCCTTTGGAAAAGTGTTGGCAATAAGAGAAGACTTTACAGCTTGAGTGTAGATTTAGATGGCTTTGTAACTTAGGTCGCCTTTTAATATATGGAATGGGTGGGGGGGGCATCTCAGTTTTGAAAAGAAAATCATAAGAAAGATTTTTAAAGTGAGATTGACATAATCTGTCCAATATATACTATTTAGAGAACTTAGCTATGTTTTATGATATATGCTAGTGAATAACTATCAGGAATTATGTCTTGCTTTAGTGCAGTGGTTCTAAACTGGGAAACAGTGTTGCTCCCTGGTGCAAATTGGGCAGTATTCTGGAGACACTTTTGTCAAAATTGGGTATTTCTATTGGTATCTAGCAGCTAGAAGCCAGGGACAGCACTGCAGAGCGAAGGGTTACTTGGCCCAAAATGTCAATAGTGTTAAGGTTAAGAATCTCTTTTTTAATGAAAAAGAATTTTTCTTGCTACTGTCAGTGGAATTCATATATAATTAAATCCTTATAGCAGAAATGAATAATATGAATAAATTAATATGTTTTATTATGGTACATAAGAATTTCTGGAAAATTACTCTTTCTATCCAATCTAGAAAGATGCCAAGAAACATCCGTCCATTCTAAGAATTTTAAACATTCCAGGCATAGATACAGATTACAAAGATATTTTTGTTTCCCTCCAAGAAGGTATCATAGAGGTTTAAGTAAAATAACAGGCCGGCAACAACGACACTTTCAGTTCTGTTTTAGATCTACGTTCGGTCTTCTTTGTGTTGTTGTGGCATATGTTTTTCCCTGTTTTCCCATGAACATCAACATCTTTACAATAAATCATTTTTATTTTATGCCAACTGTCAGTTAGCTATTCATTAATGTACTAAATCAATTGCTAGTACAAAATGTACCAAGTCGATCATGAGTGGATGCTATTGCGTTATCTTCATGACATCCATTTGGCTGATGGCACTTTCTGATAGTGTCATGTTATATGTTTTCAGCCTATGAGAAAAAAGGAAATGGAATGTAGAGCTTAAATTGGAGACTGCCTAATAAAGGGATTTCAACATAGTGTTAATAAAACTGCATTGTAATTTCAAATGAGGGAAAGGCATTCCGTATTTACTTGAGTTCCTAGACTGCGCAAGTTATCGTAAGAGCTTTTCTCCTTTCTCCCCACAGAATTACTGCCCAAGTTTTGTTTACTAAACCACATTGGATTCTTCACTAACTTTTCCAGCTTCTGCACTTACAGCAATTCCCAAGAATTGTCTTTCAGCATCTATAGCCATAACGATTCTAGTTTTGAGCTCTTTTTGGAGGGAGCAGGGGCTACTACATGTAAACAAGTCCTGTGGCACTCTGCCTGTTCCTCGGAGTTATTATGAAGGGAGGTAAGCTGAGGTTCAGGTTTTTAAAAAAATATAAATTTTAGTAGTTAGAAATAAAGGTTAGTTACAAATACACTTGGAAGAAATGATTGACATTGATTTATATTAAGATCCAAATAAATAGGTTGGGGACAAACACCAGGAGGTTTGAGACCTGTTACCAAAGAGTGAAATGAAGCTTGAGTGGAGACTGGTGTGCCTGTGATGAAGGTCACCTCTTCCACAGTGTGTGGTTCAGGGTTAGGCCATCGTCCATTCCTTTAGTAATGTTTATCATGTTCCTATGTATCAGGCTTTATGTGAGACTCTTAGATACAGGAGTGAATAGGAAGGTTGTGGTCATTGCTATCATGCAGTTTATAGTTTCATAGAGACAAAAAGAGGTAAAAGTTGTTGGTGTTAGCATATATGACTGAGCGAGAACTCTGGCTTCAGAAAGACTGGGTTAAAACCCTGTCTCTGAATGAACTTGTTTAACTCTCTAAATGCCTCTGAGTCTCAATTTCTTCACCTCTAATGGAAATAATAATACCTAATCAGCAGGTTGTTTGCAGATGTATGTAGATAAAGCCTCTGGGGAACTGGATTTAAAGTTGCCAGTTTCACCCTGTAGGAAAACAAAACAGTTAGTTGACTAGGGAAGTTGGGACTAGATAAGGAAAGAATGGAGAGAACATCTCATCCCCATATTCCTTAACTGTTCAGTCTTTGGACCCTTATCTTGGATAGTCTTAGGACAAGAACAATTTGAATAAACTTTACTTATCAGCTAAAACGTCAAAAGAAAACATAACAACATGTACAAGTAGAAGTTGTTCTGCAATGTTCTGTTAGACAGAATGAATATTTCTGCCATCAATATGACTGTGTGGAATGTTTGAAATGTGTAGATTCCGAAGATGCTTCTTTGCCATAGAGTGATGTTCCAGTGTCTGGCTGAGAAGGGTCACTGACTAGAAGGAAAACCTTGGGTTTGATGAGGGGTGGGGAGGGAGCCTTTAAGTCTTTCTCACCATATTTAATCCTGACTTGGTAGGCACTGAAGGTCAAAAGTGTGTTTCAGAAGGACAGTTGTGGTTGCATTATAGGAGGCGGCTTGAAAATAAGCAACTAAAAGATTATGATAATAGTCTAGGTGAGAGGTGGTGGTCAGTTGAATTGGGGCAATTATTTTGAATGAAATGAAGGAGTCAGATGTTAACATCATTTTAAAAGTGAAAAGCTAAAGCTTAGGGACAGATTGGATATGTGAATTATGAAGAAAAGATAACTCGTATGTTTCTATCCAGACAGGTAGAAAAGATTACATCACTAAATAAAGTAGGAAAGTGAGGAAAAATAGCAAGTTTTTATTTTTAGTTTTTTTTTGTTTTGTATTTTTTTTTTGTCTTGCGTTAGGAAAAGAATGATGAAAATAAATTTGCTTTGTAAATATTGAGTTTGAGGGATCTTTAAGGTTTTTAAGGTATTTTTGAGGCATTTGAGAGCAGATTTAAGATCTCAGAATAGAGGCAGGGCTCACAGATGTCACTTAGGGAGACACTGACATTTATGTGCAAGGCAGAACTAAAGGAGGGTTAAAGAAAATCCAGAATTGATTCAGAGTAGCTAAACAGGATTGAACTCTTTCAAAATATATTACTTAACAATAGATTATATATTAACGTGGAATCAAGAACCTCATATTTGTCATGTTTACATTACTTCCCCCTCATAGCCTTGAGGAAATGAAGGAACGCACTGTAGCTGCCATTTAAACCTTGAAGAGATGTTGGTAGTCTCATAAGGGGAAACAAAGAAGGAGATCAGAAAGGCCAAATTAAAAGGGGTGTAATAAATACCCTTGACTCTAAGTTGGGATCCTTAGAGTGGTTGTGAACAAGAGGTAGACTAACCTTACAAAAAATGAAGTCAATTGATTTTTTTCAAGGAAATAGAGGATAACTGTCCTACTTTCTCTGCCTGCCAGAGAATAAAGTGGGTCATCTGTGGGGTAGATTAGCCCTTCCATAATTTGTCATGAAGGTCTGGCATGCAGTCAGAGATTGACTGAATCATAAATATTCAGTGGCTTGCAGAATATGGACATATCAAAAATAAGATCAAGAGAAAAATAGATCCACAAATATTGGATATGGATCTTAAAATAACTAAGAGTAATATGTTCAAGAAAATAGATGCTAAGATGGAGGACTTTTGCTAGGATACCAGATATATGGAAAATAAGTGGAAAATTTTAAACTGAAAAACACAACAAATTAAGAACTCAGTAGATGGTTTTTACTATAGTTTGAAAACAATTAAAGAGGGAATTACTGAACTGAAAAATAGGTCCACAGAAAATATCCAGATTGAAACATAAAAGACAAAATAAGAAAACAGAATATAGAACAAAAAGATAAGAAATATCTGGGGTATGATAAAAAGCACTGGGAAGAGAAAGAGAATAGGGCAAAAGTAATATTTGAAAATATAATGGCTGAGTATTTTCTGTCATTTCAAGACTAAGAGTGGATTTCTCAACAAAACGGACAGGAACCATAAGATATTAATTGGCGTCTTTGAAGTGTGGAAATAAAGTAACTGCCAGTATAATCCTGAAGATATTGAACAAAGTTCCAGGATTTAGACTACCTGATATTATAATTTATTATAAAAATATTATAATTAAGACAGTTTGATATTGGCATGGTATAGATGCAAGCTTGAATGAATAGATGAATGGACTAATAGGCAAACGGAAGTCCAGAAACAGACTTGCACTTATATGACCACTTGATTAGTGCAAAGTTTATACTGCAACGCAAGGGTTAAAGGCGGCATTCCCAATAAATAATGCTGAGACTGTTGGTTACACAGGGAAACAAATGACTCTTAACTCCTACCTCATACCTCAACCAGCTTAGTACATGGGTAGTGAAAAGGTTGATGATCGTAAAAGCTGCTCTCAGATCTCCATGTGTAATTAGCAATATTACAATGTCATAAATGTATCAAAGAAATGACCACATCTGAGAATAGTATTCAGAGGCATTTCTTTCAACAAATTTTCATTTAAGTTTTGGTCTTAATGCTTCTAGTTTAGTCATTTCTACTTTGGTGATAATTGAAGCAAAGCATTTGAATATCAGTCCATCACCTTAAAGAGATTTGCCAGCGAACACACCCACATTTACTTTATTCTTTGATTTATTTTTATGTGCCATTTGAAAATGTATTTTATGTCTGGAGAGAAATAGAAGTGAACAACTGGATTGGGCTTAATCTAGTCTATTGGCAGAATGACTCCTTGACAGAAGACCAGTAACTTTGTTGCCTTCTTAGTGTCAAAATATTTCTAATTTTTCTGTGGATGTTATTATACTACTGTTCTTTAGTTCCTTGTAATATTATGCCTTAAGCCCTTGTTCTTCACATGTGTGCATAAGAATCACCTGGCCAAGTTGTCAAAATGCAGATTTCCAGGTCCATGCTAGAGAATCTGATTGAAGGTGCTGCTGAGGTTCTGCATTTTTAGCAGGCACTGCACATGAGTCTGTGAAGGTATTTCAATGGACTACATTTGGGGAAACACTGTTTTAAGTTCACTGTCATTGTACTATAGCTATTCAGAGTGGCAATATTTTGATTACACATATTACACATTAGGAGGCCTTTTGTTTTTGCTATTTATCACAAGAATTGTAACAAATTACTTGTAATCTTTATTTCAAGCAAGAGGTTTAAGTTGCTACTGATGAAAGGGAAATAAGCAAATGGAGAATATTTAAAATAGACATAGGAGTTTAGAAGCTGCCATGAGTTCATGAATCACACGATATATTACTTGGACACAGCTGAAATGACAGATGGGCCTGTTATGACTTCAGGCAGGCGCTCCTTAAACTCCTGAAGTTTGGTAGTAAGTTTTACAACCCTGGAATTCTGAAGCTATTTCTGGTACATGTAGTTTCATGTCAACTTTATGGGAAGATAAAAGATCTGCATCCCCCACCCCCGACATTTTTGTTTGTCAAGATTTAGATAAAAGAATGAGATGTTAAAAGGGGGTTTTGCCCACATGTTAGATTTTTGCTTCACTACCTGCTTGGCTGAAAATAAGCAAAGTGAGGCTGAGTTAGTGAGTCAACACCCAATTGCCCTGTAGGCGTTAATTCACAAAGTCATGAAACAAGTATACTGTACAGGAAAAAACAAATCCTACATTTAACTTCTTCTTTAATTCTGTCAAAGTGGACTGCCTTCCTTTTCGAATCTCCTAACTCTGTTTGCTACCATGCCAGTGATGGTTATAGATCATGCAAAGAAACTGAGCGATATGATTACTGTAATCCAACTTTAAACTAGCCTCTTAAAACTTCTTTTTATCCTGTCTACCACTGCTGTAGATGTTTCTTAGCTTGCAATGGTTAGAGCTGATGCGGATTACAAAATCAAAGTCTGGAGCTGTCGTTGGTTTTCCACTGTCCAGCATCCTTTGACATCTTAACTCTGAAGCCTCTTGCTCAAGAAGCAAGAGGAGAAATTAGAAACGCTGCCACTTTTGACATATATTTTAGAAAGCTGACTTACTGTTAAATTAAAATTAAATAACAAAAATCCAACGTGACAGCAATTAAACTGGATTCTGATTTTTTAAACAGTCTGTGGATCTCTTAACATATAAACATGGTGTAGGCATCTTGTTTTTATGGTATTTTCTTTATCATTTTGTCAGTTAGAATTTGTTTAATGTATGACGCACTGAGAGTCTGATATGGCTGAGAAGATGGGTGGATGATGGTTTGACTCATGCTGCTTCGGTTTGTCCCTTCCTTTGCCTGTCTGGTGCCGTCCAAGGAGCTTCACTTGCAGCTTGCTCTTTCTTATTTGGGCCAAGAAGACCTCACCCACCTCTTCCTCAAAGATTCAAGTAAAGATCAAATCTGAAAAGGCAATTTCCCCACCTACGATTTGCCCTTATTTGTGTGTAATAATCTGGGTGACTGAGTTACTAGTCACAGGGGTAGTATATCTGGTTATCTTCAGTTTACCTTGCCTCTAAAATTAGGCTGTTAGCATTTGACTCACTTCCATAATCTGAATTTTCAGCTTAGGGTATGGCTCCCTACCAAAGCTAAACTGCTTGAGGATGAGCAATTCCTGGCATCTGGTTCCCGGCACTCACATATTTGTTGAATGAATGAATGATGTTTACCATCTGCATGCCTCCCCTGCCCACACACTTCTTGTATTCTAGGTTGGTTTTTGCTAGGCTTTTTTTTTTCTTCTACTATTTCTTGGAAAATGATTAAAAAAAAAAAGAGCATTGGCCTTATAAAAAAAAAAACAAAACTGGCCCTGTGAGATGATCTAGGGCTATGCTTTTTAATACATAATTTGAAGCATTAATTGAATACTCTCCTTAAAATTACATGTTTTTCTTTATACTTTTCTACCACCTGCTATTCTAAATATGGAGTTTTACTTCTGGTTTGCAACCCTGAGCAATGGTGATATGGCAGAAACATGGTCAAGGAAAAGAAGCCGTCACCTCCTGAGAGTGTGATAAAGGCACCCTGTGACATGTTCTCTTCTTCTCTGACCCATTTCGCCTTATCCTTCCCACTCACACTTTTTGTTTTCTAATTTGTATTCCATGGTCCTGTTGAGAGATATAAGCACTGAGTTAGGAATGACAATGACTGGCTAGTCCCTTTCCTCTGAAATAGGATATCAAAAGTGTGACCAGAAGATGATCTGCATCAGTGTCAGCTAGACTACTTGTTAAAAATTGCAAGCCCTTAGTTCTGCTACAGCTATGTGGATAATAGGTCTTGGGGAGGGTCAGGGGTCTGTGTTTTTTCAATGACCCTGAGCATTTGTGTTGCTCTCTCACTTTTGCCCCATTGCTCTTGACCAATGATGTATAAGGTCCAAGCTGGAAAATTAAAGGCAGTCTCAATGCTGGTACTTCATTTGTAGATCCTCCCATTTTTCAATAACAACCACCAAACATACAAACATGCATCTAAAGAAGCTGAAGACCATATAAAGAACCAGGAGCAATACTGAACAATTAAGTGAAGGGCATTGATTAAGTTTTTTTCTTTTTTACTTTCTTTTCTTTTTCTTTTTTTTTGAGAGAAAGTAGAAGAAAGAAAAAAGGGGGAGAGAGAACAGAATTCTTGCTCTATTGCCCAGGCTGGAGTACAGTCTAGGAATAGGTATTAAAAACTTCTTTTATACTTATAATTGTACTTAACAGAGACAGGAAGGAATAAGGGAAGATAACAAACAAACAGCCAACCAATATTTCATTTAAGTCTGTGAAATGCTATGCAAATGCTGAAGAGTGATTTACTTCCAGTTAGATAGTCACTTTCAGAATAGGTGTAATGATACTGAGAAAAATGTATGTTCTGGAGACCTGGGATGAAGAATTCTATAGATATTCACTAAGTTTACTTATTTCAGGTCTAAATTCCCTATTAAGTTTCTATCTCATTGATCCGTCGAATATTAACAATGTGGTGTCAAGATCTCCCACCATTGTTTCTTTTAGTCTTTGTTACTGTTAAAGTCTATTTTGTCAGAGACAAAAATTACAACTCCTGTTTTTTGTTTTTTGTTGTTTTTTTACTCTCCATTTGATTCATGAATCTTCCTCCATCCCTTTGTTTTGAGTCTTTGTGTGTTGATGCTTGTGAAATAAATCTGGATACAGCGTTCCAATGGGTTTTGACTTTTTGTTCAATTTGCCTGTGTCTTTAATTGGGGCATTTAATCCATTTAAATTTAGGATTAATATTAATATTTGTGAGTTCAGTATTATGATTTAATGCTAGCTGGCTATTTTGCCCATTAGTTGATG
>CAUYLG010077707.1:0-42575 GCA_963573385.1 Cacajao melanocephalus
TTGGTTAACTTAAGCATCCCTGTTTCCTACCACCCCTTCCTTTTTTTTTTTTTTTTTTTTTTTTTTTTTTGGTGTGTGTGTGTCTTTGAAGCATTGTAGACCTACCATGTATGGAGGTTGGAGCAGGGGGATGAATCACAGAACACATACCAATAAAAAATGGTTTTTGGTTTTCTTTTTTTGACTGCATAATGAAAGACTTAATTCACCTTTAAAAGAACGTTAAACTTCATTTGGTGAATTCAGTACATAGTAAAGATATACTTCATTTTTTTTTTATCATAGCCAATTTAGATATAAGGAAGAAGGGGGATGAGGGAACAAGAGAAGGGAAGAGAGATAACAAATTGATTTGTTTTGAAGTTGATGGAAGTAACAAAATTATTTCATCTTTCTCTTCATTTGGAATCATGATTTAGCATGAGTTACCTGATTTCATTTTCTATGAAAGATTTTTTTCACTATTTAACCTCAGATTATTCACCTTTAAATGGCATAACCATAATAACTGGAAAATAAAAGTAGAGATGGGGTTTCTATTTGGATGGGCTTGGATGGAATCAGATAATATTAAGTTCCCTTAACTTCATGATGCCTGGCTGAGTGCTATAAGCCAAAATAAACATATATGCCATGCTAGGCTTAGTACTATACACTCTTCCCAGCCAATATAGCTGGGATTACAGGTGTGTGCCATGACACTCAGCTAATTTTTGTATTTTTATTAGAGATGGGGTTTTGCCATGTTGGCCAGGCTGGTCTCCAACTCCTGACCTCAGGTGATCTGCCCACCTCAGCCTCCCAAAGTGCTGGGATTACAGGTGTGAGCCACCGCGTCCAGCCCAAGCCAATATAATCTGATAGAGCAAATATTTTGTGTAACATTCCATTGGTTATATGACTTTGCTGATTGTAAGCATTTTATTTTTGCTTTGTTGCTTTTTTCATATTCAGATATATAAGCAATCCATGGAAAATCTTTTACCCACTCCCACAAAATCCCATTATACTTTCAACTTGCGTGATTTTTCACGTGTCATCCGGGGCTGTTTACTCATCGAAAGAGACTCTGTGCAGAGCAAACACACCATGATCCGTCTGTTTGTGCATGAGGTTCTCCGAGTGTTTTACGACCGCCTGATTAATGATGATGATCGAAGATGGCTGTTCCAGTTAACGAAAACTGTTATAAAGGACCATTTTAAAGAATCATTTGACAGTATCTTTTCACATTTGAGGAAACAAAATGCACCAGTGAGTATAGTGATTAAGAACATATTAAGTTAGAGCAGTACAATACATGAATTGTTAACGTTATCTTTTTAAAAACCTTTTTTTAATGAACATATTCTTTTACCTTTCCTTGTAGATAGGTGTTTGTTTTGAGAAGATTTATCTTCATAGGAATGTATGCAACATAGAAGTTAAAGAATAACACCTTATGTGATAGGGAATAAATGATATAATAGATACAAAGTACTTAACATGCTGACCATCACTTAATAACTACTCAATAAATGGGAGTTGCCCACAATGACTTCTTTAGCCTAACAACAACAAAACATATATGATAGAAAAATCTTAATTTTCTTTTTATTTTCTAAGGATATAATTTCAGGTATTAATTTTATAAGTCTATTATTTACTACCCTAATGTTTAAAAATTAATCATTTTATAACATGGATGAAACAAAAATTTTGTATTTTTCCTAAATTTATTTTTAAATGTTTTATGTTTTGTAATTTGTTAATTTCTTTTCTATAGGTAACTGAAGAAGACTTAAGAAATCTCATGTTTGGTGATTATATGAATCCTGACCTTGAAGGAGATGAGAGACTTTATATTGAAATTCCAAATACTCATCATTTTAATGATGTTGTGGACCAGTGCTTAGATGAGTATAATCAAACTCACAAAACAAGAATGAATCTTGTTGTTTTTAGGTACCTATGTTTGGTGTTGATGTTTGTAATTGCTATCTGTAAAATATTATTAAGAAATGTTTAAAATGTGCCAAAAAGTGTAAAGAAAAATATAGTGAATAACTTTGTACTCATTATCCAGCATAATACATAAAATATTAGTAATGTATTTGAAGTTCCCTGTTGTAGCCATCCTCTCTCCTGCATCCTGTGTCATACGTGTAGTAGTGAAAAGAAACTTGGGTTTCTTAGAACTTTTACTATACATGTGTATATTCCTAAATATATATGCAGTCTTATTTCCATATTTTAAAACTGCATATAAATGGTATAATACTGGATACAATCTTCTGCTAGTTGGTTTATTCCAGATTGTGAGAGTCACAGAAAAATGAATATTTACTACTATATTGCTTTCTATTATATAATTGTACCACAATGTAGTCATTCTTCTGAGACAAATTTAGGTGACTTCTAGTTTTTGCTATTATAAAAAAGGCTTTGAAAATTCACATGTGTGTTTCTTTGGGTACATGTGTGAGGCTATTTTCCTCTAAGTGGGATTATCGTGTCATAGTATATAACCATCTTCAACTTTACTAAACTTTGCCAAAACATCTTTAAAAATGATTTTTTTTGAGAGCTTCGTTTTTCCTTACCTTTGCTGATGCTTAGGATTGACAGATATTGTAAGATTTTCTAGTCTAAGGAGAGTGAAATGGTATCTCATTATTGGATTAATTTTAATTAGCTTAGTTATCAGTGAAGCTAAGTTCCTTTTCTGAATTTATTTTATAGGTAACTGATCTTTTATTTCTCACATAGAAATCTTGAGACTAAAGAAACATATTTAATAAAAATGTTAATATACTGCCAGATAAGCAGTTAATATTTCATTTTATTTGTATAACTTATATATTAAATTTCCTGAATTTGAATTTTTAATTAGTTTTACCCTACATCAAATGATCCATTTGTAACTAGTTTTGAAAAGTCACACACTTTTTGATAGTAAACTCTTTAAAATTTGAATAGTAACATACGGGACAGCAAAGTCACATTCTTCTAGGAAAGTAAAACAATAGTTACATGCAAATATACATTTGGATTTATATTGCAATGTGTAATAAAATTTTTATTTTGTGGTAGGTATGTTTTGGAACATTTATCAAGAATATGTCGAGTTCTAAAGCAGTCTGGTGGAAATGCTTTGCTGGTTGGACTTGGAGGAAGCGGTCGTCAATCTTTAACTCGTCTGGCTACATCCATGGCAAAAATGCACATTTTCCAACCAGAAATTTCTAAGAGCTATGGTATGAATGAATGGAGAGAGGATATGAAGGTAAAATTATGAAGAAGCCTAATATTTAAAATGAAAGCAGTCATTATTTTACTTGTAAGGATAGAGCCAGCCTATGTAGCTGTATACTCAACTCCAGCGATGATGATGATAATACTGTCTCTAGAGCATCTACTGTGTGTGCTGATTTCTGCCCTGGGTGCTTTACCTAGCTTTTACCTATGTGATCTCATTTTATAGGTACAGCAATGAAATGTAGCAGGTGGGTTGTCTCTGTGTTTTACCGAAGCTGAGTGACATGTGACATACAACAGAGCAAGGCTTTCTAACTCGTGTTATTTACCACACTATCACCACTGCTGCTACTTAAAGAAAAATTGATACGTAATATTTGTACATATTTATGAGGCACATTGATATTTTGATACATGTGTAGAATGAATATGGAGTCAGCATATTTAAGATATCTATCATGTAGAACATTGACTTTTTTGTGTTGGGAACATTGAAAATCTTCTATCATGAAACATACAATATATTGTTAAATATAGTCATGTTATTATACTGTTGAATCCTGGAACTTATTTCTTTGTAACTGTATGTTCGTACCCATTGACCTACTTCTCTTTATCCTCCCCCACCCCCATCTCCTTTCCAGCCTCTGATAACTGTCATTCTACTCTCTATCTCCACGAGGTAAACTTTTTTGGCTCCTACATATAAGTGAGAACATACGATGTTTTTCTTTCTGTGCCTGGCTTATACCACTGACTGTATATTTATTCCACTTCAGAGAGGACTTATTTCAGATAAATATGTGGTTTCCAGCAGATGTAAACATGAACCTGATGATGATGATGGCATTAATGTTGTCTTAGTAGTAATCTTAATAGTTTCTTTTCTGCTTTTTTTTTTTTTTTTTTTTTTGAGATGGAGTCTCGCACTTGCCCAAGCTGGAGCGCAGCAGCGCGATCTCGGCTCACTGCAACCTCCGCCTCCCTGGTTCAAGTGATTCTCCTCCCTCAGCCTCCCAAATAGCTGGGATTACAGGTGCCAACCACCACACCCAGCTAATTTTTGTATTTTTAGTAGAGATGGGGTTTCACTATGTTAGCCAGACTGGTCTCAAACTCCTGACCTCATGATCTGCCTGCCTCAGCCTCCCAAAGTGCTGGGATTACAGGTGTGAACCATCGCTCCCAGCCTTAATCTTAATAGTTTCTTCAGAGCTTTGTTGCTGTCCCAGTAACCAATAGGATAGTGGAGTACATACTTGAGGCTTCATCCTTATATGCCTAGCGGTCTGTAGACCCAACAGAGAGAGATAATACAAAGTGGAAAAAAAAGAAGGGAGAAATTGCTGGACTTCTTTTATTTTCACTGACTAAATTTCTACAACCTAAAAGTTAGCATAGAGAAATGGATTTTTCTTTGCCAATTCTAGGCAGAAATGGTAGAACTCAAGCTCATACCAAAGAAATCTATTTACATAGACATGAAAGGAAAAATTACACTTATATTGTTTCTTTTCCTGCTTACACTTTAGAGGAAAACTTTTGATGCACTTACTACCAAATTAACTACAGATTTAGAAATCAGCATACTTCATATACTACTTCATTATAGCAAGAACATGGACTTTGAAATTGGACAGATACAGTATTAGTTCCTGCTTTGCATGATTTCAGCATATCACTAATTCGATCCGTGCTTTAGTTTCTAGGGACTTATCTATTTCTTCTAGGTTATCCAATTTGTTGGCATACAGATGTTGATATTCTCCTACAATTCTTTTTATTTCCATGGCATTGGTTGTGCTACCAAAGTATGCTACTTTTTTCATTTCTGATTTTCATTGAGTCTTCTTTTTTTTCTTTTTGTATTGAACTTCTGTTCTCTATTTCATTCATCTCCACTCTAATCTTTATTATTTCCTTCCTTCTGGGAGCTTTGGGTTTGGTTTATTCGTCTTTTTCTAGTTTCTTGAGGTTTCGAGTTAGGTTGTTGATTTTAGATCTTTCTTCTTTTATTTTTATTTATTTTTTATTTTTTGAGATGGAGTCTCGCTCTGTCACCCAAGCTGGAGTGCAGTGGCATCATCTTGGCTCACTGCAACCTCTGTCTCCCAGGTTCAAGTGATTCTCCTGTCTCAGCCTCCTAAGTAGTTGGGATTACAGGTGCATGCCGCCATGCCCAGCTAATTTTTTTTTTTTTTTTTTTTTTTTTGGTAGTTTAGTAGAGACCGGGTTTCCCCATGTTGCCCAGGCTGGTCTTGAACTCCTGAGCTCAGGCAGTCCACCTGCTTCAGCCTCCGAAAGTGCTAGGATTACAGGTGTGAGCCACTGTGCCCAGCCTCTTCTTTTTTAATATAGGTGTTTACAGCTACAAACTTCCCTCTTAACAATATGTTTGCTGCATCCCTCAAGTTTTGGTTTCTTTTTGTTTTCATTTGTCTCAAGATATTTTCTAATTTCCCTTGTGATTTATTCTTTAAATTACTGGTTAAGATTAATGATTAAATTGTTTAATTTTTCATATATTGTGAATTTTTAAATTTTGTTTGTATTGATTTCTAGTTTTATTCTATTGTGATCAGGAAAGATACTTTCTATGATTTCTTTTCAGTGTTAAGACTTGTTTTGTGGCCTAACGTGGTTTATCCTAGAGAATGTTTCATGTGCACTTGAGAAGAGTATGTGTTTTGCTGTTGGATGGAGTGTTCTGTATATATCTGTTAGATCCAGTTGGTCTACAGTGTTCAAGTCCTCTATCATTAATCTTCTGCAGGTGTTCTATCCATTATTGAATGAAGGTGGGGTATTGAAGTTTCTTACTATTGTGGTAGTCCCCACTTACCTGTGGCTTTTCTTTTTGCAGTTTTAGTTACCCATAGTCAACTGTGGTCCAAAAATAGGTGAGTACAGTGCAATAAGATATTGTGAGAGTAGAAGGGACCACATTCACAGAACTTTTATTACAGTATATTGTTATAATTGTTCTGTTTATTATTGGTTGTTGTTAATGTCTTGCTGTTAATTTATGAATTAAACTTAGAGGCATGCATAGAAAAAAAACATAGCGTATATAAGATTCCGTACTATCTGTTGTTTCAGGCATCCACTAGGGGTCTTGGAATGTATGCCCTATGGATAAGGGGAGACTCTACTATATTATGTTGCTGTACATTTCTTCTTTCAACTCTCTCAAAGTTTGCTTCATGTATTTAGGGTGTCTGTGGTTTGGTGCATAAATATTTATACAGTTGACCCTTAAACAACACCAGCTCCCAACACAGATGAAAATTCACATGTAACTTTTTTTTTTTTTTTTTCCAAGATAGAATCTTGTTCTGCCCCAGGCTGGAGTTCAGTGCCACAATACCAGCTCACTGCAACCTCCACCTCCTGAGATCAAGCAATTCTCATGCCTCAGCCTCCTGAGTAGCTGGGATTACAGGTGCATGCTACCACATCCAGCTAATTTTTGTATTTTTTGGGAGATGGGGTTTCACCATTTGGCCAGTCTGGTCTTGAACCTCTGAACTCAAGTGATCCTCCTTCCTTGGCCTCCCAGAGTGCTGAGAATACAGGCATGAGCCACCATGCTTGGCCCACATATAACTTTTGACTCCCCCGAAACGTAACTACTAATAGCCTACTGTTGACCAGAAGCCTTACTGACAACATAAATCATTGATTAATATGTATTTTGTGTGTATTCTTATAATAAAGTAAGCCAGATAAAAAAAATATTATTTTAAAATTCCTAAGGAATAAAAATATATTGACCATTAAGTGGAAGTGGATCATCACAAAGGTCTTCATCCTCATGATCTTCATGTTGGGTAGGCTGAGGATGAAAAGAAAGAAGGAGAGTGAGTTGGTCTTGTTGTCTTGGGTGGCAGAGGCAGAGGAAAATCTACATGTAAATGGACCCACATAGTTCAAACCTGTATTGTTCAAGGGTCAACTGTAATTGTTACATCTTCCCGGTGAATTGACCCTTTTATCATTATATAATATTTTTCTTATCTTACGGTTGTTTTTGACTTAACATCTATTTTGTCTGATATTAGTATAGCTATTCCTGCTCTCTTTTAGTGACCATTTGCTTGGAATATCTTTTTCCATTCTTTTGCCTATGTATTTCCTTGGATTTAAAATGAGTCTCTTGTAGGCAGCATGTTAATGTATCTTTTTAAAAAAATCTGGCCACTCTATGTCTTTTGATTAAGGAATTTACTCCATTTACATTGAATGTAATTACTAATAGGGAAGAATTTATTATTGCCATTTTGAGATTTGTTTGCTGTGTGTCTTGTAGCTTCTTTGCTCCTCATTTCTTCTTTTACTGCCACCTTTTATGTTTTGATAATTTTTATTTGTAGGGGCGTTCTTTATTCCCTTCGCATTTCCTTTTGTTTATATTCTACATCTTCTTTGTGATTACCATTGCTATTACATAAAACAACCTGAAGTTACAGCAATTTATTTTAAACTGCTAACAACCTAACTTCAATTGCATACAAAAATGTTACTCCTTTATAGCTCCCATTTTTCATTCTGCATGTCACAAATTGTATCTTTTTATATTATGTACTAATTAATGTACATTTATAAGACATGTTATTGTCTTTCAGAATTAAAAGTAGATTTATGCACCAAAATTACAGTAATACAGGATTCTCTATTTGTCCACATGTTTACTTTTACTGGAGAACTTTATACTTTTGTATGGCTTCATGTTACATTATAGGTTCTTTGGTTTCAACTTGAAGGACTCCCTTTAGCATATCTTGTAGGGCAGATCTAGTGATAATGGCTCCCTCAGTGTTTGTTTATTTGGAAAGGTCTTAATTTTACCTTCATTTTTGTAGGGCAGTTCTACCAGATACAGTGTCCTTGGTTGGCAGGTTTTTTTCTTTTTACACTTAGAATATATCACTCCACTTCCTTCTGGTCTGTAAAATTTCTGCTGAGAAATTCACTAATAATCCTAAGGTAGTGCCCTTGTAGATGACAAGTTGCTTTTCTCTGGCCGCTTTCAAGATTTTCTCTTTGTATTTGACTTTTGAAAGTTTGATTATAATGTTTCTCAATGTGGATCTCTTTGACTTCATCCTAGTTGGAATTCACTGATCTTCCATAAAATTGAATTTTTATGTCCACTTCTTTCCCCAGATTTGGGAAATTTCCAGCCATTATTTCTTGAAACAAGCTCTCTGTCCTCTCCTTCTCTCTCTCTTATCATTCTGGGATTTCCATAATGCATATATTGGTCTACTTGATGGTGTACCAACCATAAATCCCTTAGGCTTGCTCCACCTTTCTTTACTGTTTTTGTTTGGTTTGGTTTTGGTTTTGGTTTTGGTCCATTAACCCAATGATTTCCAATGACTTGTTTTCAAGTTAGTTGACTTTTGATTCTACCTGATCAAGTCTAATGTTGAACCCCTCTAGAGAATGTTTTAGTGCAGTTGTATGTTTCAGGTCCAGAATTTCTATTTATATTTTATAGTTTCTGTATCTTTGCTAATTCTCATTTTGTTCATCGTTTTCCTGATTTAGCTCTGTGTTCCTTTCAGCTCATTGAGCATCTTTAAGGTAGTTAAATTTTTTGTTAGTCACTTCATAGATCTGCATTTCCTTATGGTTGGTTTCTGGAGCTTTATTTTGTTCCTTGCATTGGGCCACAGTTATTTCTTTGCATCCCTCGTGATCTTTGTTAAGAGTTGACGATTTGAGATACAGCTACCTCTCCCAATAGTTATGACTTGCCTTATGCAGGGAAGACCTTCGCCAATCAATCTAGGGGTTCCGGGACCTTTCAGACCTTTTATGGGGACGTGTCTTCTTTGAGGTTGTATGTATGCTTTTATTGTAGCATGTATGAGAGCTTTTGATTGTCTTAATTTCCTGTTTCTTCTCAGGAGCTTTCAGTTGCTGACTCAGTTGTATTCCTCTGCCCTTGATCTCTTCCTCCCTCTGTTGCCTGCCTGTAGAACTGCAGCCTCTGCTGCTCTAACCCACCAGGGAACTCACCTCTGTTTCAGTGGCCTCCAACCTGGTATCCAAAATAGGCCATTGTTCCTGTCAGCACTCAAAGGCAGGTGAAAAAGCCCTCACACAAGCCAGTATGCTGGGCTCAAGTTCAGCTATATTTATTCCGTCCCAAGGAAGAAGCCAGGATTTGAATGGTATTCTCTGGATCTCCCCACACTGTGCGCAGTTGGGGGAGGGGCTAGAGTGAGAAAAATGTGAGGTATTGTCTTACCTTTCTGGGAACAGTCCCTTCTCTTGTTTGTGCTCTTTTCTGGGTGCCGCAATCACTTAACTAGTTTCTAAAGTTCTCACAAAGGTAACTGTGTTCTGTATATTGCTAATTCAGTGTCTACAGGGGAGAGCAAGGGTCTAGAGCTTCCTAGACCGTTATCTTGCTGATATCACTTTCTAGATTCTTCATTTGTAAAACTTGGGTAATACCACCTATTTCCTGGGTCGTTATGGTTAAATTATGTAGTGTATGTAAGGATTTTAATAATATTACTGGCATATAATTAATATATATATTTTTTGAGACAGAGTCTCACTCTGTTGCCCAGGCTGGAGTACAATGGCACAATCTTGGCTACTGCAACCTTCACCTGCTGAGTTCAAGTGATTCTCCTGCCTCAACCTCCCTAGTAGCTGGAATTATAGGTGCCCACCACCATGGCTGGCTAATTATTTTTTCTGTATTTTTAATAAAGACGGATTTCACCATGTTGGCCAGATTGGTCTTGAACTCTACCTCAAGTGATCCACCCGCCTCGGCCTCCCAAAGTGCTGGGATTACAAGCATGAGCCATTGCACCTTGCTAATATTCTTAAATGTTAATTCTGTTTTCCTACTTGGAAACAGTTTTATACATTGTATGTTACAACTTAACATTTAAATACCATGATGTGGCCATGCCCAGTGGCTCATGCCTGTAATAACAGAACTTTGGGAAGGCTGAGGCAAGTGGATCACTTGAGGTCAGGAGTCCAAGACCAGCCTGGCCAACATGGTGAAACCCTGTCTCTACTAAAAATACAAAAATTAGCTGAGCACGGTGGAATGCACCTGTAATCCCAGCTACTTGGAAGATGGAGGCAGGAAAATCACTAGAACCCAGGAGGCAGAGGTTGCAGCGAGCCGAGATCATGCCACTGCACTCCGGTCTGGTGACACAGCAAGACTCTGTCTCAAAAAATAAAATAAAATAAAATAAAATGACAATAAGTTAAATGTGTTTGTTTATATTGTATTGTAAAGTTTATTTTAAATTAAAAAAATTTTTTTGGAGAGGTATCTCACTTTGTCACCCTAGCTGGAGTGCAGTGGCATGATCATCATAGCTCACTGCAGCCTCAACCTCCCAGGCTCAAGCAGTCCTCCCACCTCAGCTTCCCTAGTAGCTGCCTGTGGGACTACAGGCATGTATCACCATGCCTGGCTATTTTTTTTTTTAGAAATGGGATCTCACTATGTTGCCCAGGCTGCTCTCAATCTCCTGGGCTCAAGTAATCCTCCTGCCTCAGCCTTCCAAAGTGGTCAGATTACAGGGGTGAGCCACTGCATCCAATCTAATATTTGTTTTGATATAATATTAATAATTACAGGCCTGACATGTTTTGATACAGTAGTGCTTTAAAAACTAGACTTCCTAGTTTTGATGACAGAAAATTATTTCTAAAAATAAAACAGTCTTCATATTGGAAGATGGCTTTAATGGAAAAAGGACATAGTTGTGTACAATATAAAAATCTACCATTTATTTTAAGGAGTGAAAATATTAATATTTAATGATTTAAAATATATGGTTTTATAATTGAGAAGGTTGGTTTTAAAAATAACTTAAAGAAGTTGTAATGCTATTTTCAGTGTGAACTATAGCCAGTCTGTATGCTGACAAATGTTTAAAAACCAGATTTCCAGGATTGGGGGTGAGAGGGAGGCTCTGATGGTAGATTTTCCAATTTCTGTGATGTAAAAACTTCCACCATGGCTGATTTGAAGCTCCCAACATGATGTCACTGAGAACAGAATTGAAAAGAGATGTGTGTAGAACATGATTACATGGGATTTAACTGTATTGATAAAATAGGTTGAAAAACTTTCCAGAGCATAGATACTAATAATGTAGTAAAATAGGACATGATGAAATTTAAGCATATACCTCCCTTTTAAATATAACTATATTTTTATATAATTGTAAGTTTATATAATTCAATTTTTAAATCCTGGCTATGTTTTACAAACTTCTGACAAGTTCCTAAAATTTTAACAGTCAGTTCTAACAAGCCTATACAAGTCAACTTCAGCACACTACAGAGCCCATATCTTCTATTAGGAATTTGGGTTGCAATTGACCCCTCCACAAAAAACCCTAGGCTGTCTACACTGAAGTGTCTAAAGGTAGATCGGTTTTTGACATAGCTGAATTTAGGATCTCAGATTATGTCCTTAGTAGTTACTCTATCTCCTGACACAATTCTGCTCCATTTGGCTTCCTTCTCCAGCAGGCTTATTCCATGAGGCAGTTAGCTCCAAGTAATTTAGATTACTGGCCTTTATATATTCCATCTCAGAACAGCCAGGACTCTTTCTGTTTCAAGTCCATCTCAGTCCCTGAAGTAAGACTGTGACTGGGCCCTGTTTAAATCATATGCCTTCCTCTGAATCAGTGATTATGTCTAGGGGTTTGGGGAAACTCTGACCAGTCTGGATTTCCCACCTAGCGGATGGAAGCAGTGGAGGCCCCGATTGACAGCCCCACTAGAAGTGGGGAGATGTACCATCCTAAAAACAAAGTGCTGTTATCAAAAGAAGGGAAAAGTGAAGGAAATCAAAACCAACAGATGTCTACCATATTCTGTTTATAAGTACATTTTTATTTTAAGGGTCTGTTAAGGAATGTGGGCATGAAGGGCCAGAAGACGGTCTTTCTCATCACAGACACTCAGATTAAAGAGGAAGCTTTTCTAGAGGATATTGACAGTGTGCTCAATACAGGAGAAGTGCCCAACATTTTTGCAGCAGATGAGAAACAAGAAGTGATGGAGGTAAGTGCTTTTGGGGAAGTGCTGCTCCTAGCACAGAAACTTTATTTCTTGAAACCTCTTATCTGCTCTTGAGGATAAATATAGTTTGTACTTATGATTTTGGTAATTAAAAATTTAAAGTATATTAGTTTAATATATCATCATTTGGTGAATTTTAAATTGCTTCTACCATAGTTATACGGCATAATTTTTATTTTATAATTCCTATCTTCATAATAATGGCAGTTTGTTTCATTTGTTTAATGTTATTTAGCATGTTTTATGAGTGATTAGACATTTTTAAATCTCTTAAGGTTACGTTGATGTAAGAAAACATGATTTTAATGCTACTTTATTAGTCTTTATGGTTTACCACTGGTTAGTACGTTTTTCAAAAGTTTTAATAAAACTATCTTATGGTTCTGATACATCTGAAAGTCTTGTTTATGGTTTGACAAAAAATACCATTGTGAAGTGTCCACTACTGTCACATACTTTAACCCTCATTTGTAAGATGAAAGTAATGTCACGCTTTCTCATTACCATAACCACTTTTACCCACAAAATATATCACTCATAGCTGGATATTTAATTCTCAACCTGCAGCCATAACATCTGGAGTGAAATGGACTCACACTTTCAAGTACTCTGCTTTTCTCTTCCATGAAATGGCAGCACAGATAAGAGTTCTTCCTGCATGGGGTTGTTGTGAGGTCTGAGAACCAAACAAAATAAAGCACTTACGTAGTATTAGGCACTTACACAGCTCTCAGTAAATGGTGTATTACCAGTTCATGGTCTGGAGTGTGGAAGGAGAAAAGAGGGGGGAAAAATACTCATGTTCTTTGCTTTTATCTGGGATATGTCAGATGTAACCAAGGCTGCGAATTAGTAGTAGTATTCTTCTGATTTGTATGAGAAATACATCCTCGGTTTGCCCATCCAAGGAATAGTTACCTTTGGGAAATGGAATTTCCTAAGCTTTGCTAGACTTTCCTGCTGCTTTAGCTATTATCTATCTTTTCTTCCCATCACTTTGCTGTTAAACTTTTCCATTGCTTCACTATTTCTGTTTTATATTTGCCATTTTGTATACATCTGTATTTTTTAAACAGGATCATGTTCTACATACTGTTGCAAAATTTTTTTTAGTTATTTTATCTTCCTGTAGCACAAAATACACTGAGTATGTGTTTTATTTTTGTGGTTTTTTTTGTTTTGTTTGTTTTTTTACTAGAGATGAAGTCTCACTGCTCTGTCACCCAGGCTGGAGTGCAGTGGTGCAATCATAGCTCACTGCAGCTTCAAACTCCTGGGCTCAAGTGATTCTCTTATCTCAGCCTCCCAAGTAGCTGGGAATCCAGGCATGAGACATCACTTTATTATTTTTAACAGTTGCATAAAATGCTAATATGTGGATGTTTTACATTTATAACCAGTTCCTTACTGATTGATAATTCAGCTGTATACATTTTTTTTTCTCTTAAAAACAATGTTAAATTATATTTCTATACATACACATCTTGGCGAACTTTTATGATTTTCTTTATAAGGTAAATTCTTGGCAGATACTTGTTTTTAAATTACAGAATTTTGGAGTTGGAAGAGGTTTTCTAACTACAAACTATGTCAAAGCCATTCTATTGATATAAAACCAAAATTTTACAGATATTTACAGGGAGCAGTAAAACTTCATCTTCTAATATCCACTAATCTCATTACCAGTATCTATTTTTATGTACAAGGCTTTTATTTTCTGATATTCCCTAGGGTGTTCGCCCAGTAGCTCAAGCTGGCAATAAGCATGATGAACTCAGTCCCTTAGCCCTGTTTGCTTTCTTTGTGAATCGCTGCAAAGATAATCTTCATGTCGTAGTGGCCTTTAGCCCCATTGGAGACGCCTTTCGAAATCGGTTGAGGCAGTTTCCATCCCTCATCAACTGCTGTACCATTGATTGGTTTCAGGTTTGTAATTTTTCTTGGTTGGAGGGGGAGGCAACTAACTCCTTTGGAATTTTACTGAAATGATTTATTCTTTGTGAACAAGTGATTTTTTAAAAAAGGAATTTTACTGAAATAGTTGAGAAACTTTACTAATATACATGCAGCAAGTGTTTCTTGATCACTTACTGTAATGACAGGAATAGTGTTTGGCACCAGAGACTGCTAAGACTGCGTGATCCTCACAAGGAGCTTACACTGTAGACTGGAAGACAGAAAAAGCAGTCAGCAATCATGGTCATGTAAGAGAGCCATAATGTTGGTGTGCAAAGGGTATGCGTATGAAGACAGCGAATTTCTGAAGCATGAAGATGAATTAGTTACACAGAGGGAGAGTGTATTAGGAATCAATAGGAAATGTATAGGTAAAGAAATTTGTTAAGAAGAATTGGCTCATATGATTATGAAGCCTAAAGGGTCCCAAGATCTGCAGTTGGCAGGTGGAAACCCAGGAAAGCCAATGGTGCAGTTCTAGTCTGAAGGCCAGCAGGCTCGGGAGCCAGAAAGAGCCAATTCAGTCCAAGTCTGAAGTGAGAGAAAAAAAACAATGTCCCATCTTGAAGGCAGTCATACAGGAGGAATTTGGGGAAGGGTCAGCATTTTTGTTGCATTGGATTAAACAAAGTTGGACAGGCCAGTTGGATGCAGCTCACTGACGCTAGAGAGGGCAGTCTGCTTTACCTAGTCTATTGATTTAACTGTTGAACTCATGTGAAAACACCCTCACAGAAACACCCAGAATCATGTTTGACCGAATATCTGAAAACCTCATGGCCCAGTCAAGTTGCCATAATAAAATGAACTGTTATTAGAGGATAGTATGTGGAAAAGGAGAAGGGTGGGGAAAGAATGGCTCATCTACCCTACTGAAAATTATTTGGTATAGCTGACTGGCATTAAGGGCAGCAGCAGTTGATGTCTCTGGTATAAAACCAAATTCCTAGGAAAACCTTGCGAGGTATTGGGATTGGCAAGGTATTTCTAGGAATTTGGTTTTATACCAGAGACATTACAGTGGAATTAACATATTTTAAAATAATCTGCATTTAGGAAAAAAACAAAACAGCTGGAAGCTATGCGGTGGGTGAATTGGAGTAGGGCAAAACAAGAGACAGGAAAACCAATTGGGGAGCAATTTCGGTCATGCTGGAAGCAAATGATGAAGGCCACTGCCTCACCTAAGACAGACTGTCACTGCCTGTGTGAAACCATTTGGTATTCATACTTTTCAGAACTGTAGCGCATGGTACCTTCTGTTTAATTGTTTATGCCCAATAGAATGTAAGGTATCCATTGACCCTGGATAATTTTTTTTGAAAATTTGTTTCTGGTACTAATTTGTTTTATTCTTTTTTGCCTGTTTATTATCAATCGCATTCTAGTTTTGTTTGGGAAATCACCCTCCATGTAGCTATGTATTAGAAGGATTGAATCATGGTTGGTCTTAGTCTCTCTCTCTCTCTTCCCACCCCCCATATATATATGTGTGTGTGTGTGTGTGTGTGTGTGTGTGTGTGTGTGTGTGTGTGTATTTTTTTATTTTTATTTTTTATTTATTTTTTGAGACAGGATCTCTGTCACCTAGGCTAGAGTGCACTGGTGCAATCATGGCTCAGTGCAACCTCTGCCTCCTGGGCTCAAGCAGTCCTCCTACCTCAGCCTTCAGAGTAGCTGGGACTATAGGTATATGCCACCACACCCAGCTCATTTTTAATTTTTTTTTTTTTTAATAGAGACTGGGTTTCTCTATGTTGCCCTGGCTTGTCTCCCACCTCGGCCTCCCAAAGGGCTGGGATTCAGGCGTGAGCCATGGTGCCTGGCCCTAAGTCAATATTGGTGTTCTCATTTCTCTTGCTAGTGATTGTTTGATGCCTGGGCCCATGTATGAACCATCCTTGCCAATGGGTCCTGAGGTAAAATCTGCTAGAGTTTTGGGGAAAAAAAGTATTTTCACTATAAAAGGTGTTACATGGTAGGAAAAGGACCTTTTTTGTGATGCCCATAGCTGCAACGGTTATCATTTCACCATAATGGGATAAGTCCAAGGATGAAATCAAGTGTACTGAGAAGAGGAACAAAAAGATGGAAAGAATGTGAATACTTGATAATATGGTTGAGCTTCTAAATGAAACAACCCTGGAAATTCCCTGCTTCTGGGTATTACTCTAAGAATACGCATCCTCTTTTAAGATATAGTAAGACTGGTTTTCTGCCTTTTTAGTCATAAATATTCTAACTGCTACAGATAGTAATTAAATATGTAGGATTATTAGCAAGATGATTAAAAATGAAGCATCCAGAACACAAAAATAAGCCTTTGTAATGTTTTTTAATGATATGTAAGTTATATGACATTTAACCTGGCATTTTATAAAATTTCACTAATCTTAATAGATTTTTAGAAGTCTTTTAGATTTAAAATATATATTGGTACAATTGGATCACAGGAGTATAATAATCTATTAATTTAAAAATGCCATACATTGGCAGTATGTGCTTAAAACTTTTGACTAATGGGGTACTTGAACCAAAAACATTTGGATTTTACTAGGATGTAGGGCTAGACACCAAAAAAAAAATTGGTCTTAAAATGTATATTGTCTGTTACAAAGGAAAAAAATTACAAGCATCTTACTGAAACTAAATGGAAGGAAACCTGGAAAATAGTGAGCAAATAAAGATTAATGATATGCCAGGTATTGGTAAGTAAAGAAAACTCTGTGAAAGAGTAATGAGGGGAGGAATGCTGTTTTATGAAGAGTGCTCTGGGAAGGCCTTCCTGGTAAGTCAATTTATGAGTTTGGATATGAAGGAAGTGAGAACATGAACCATATGGAGGTCTGAGGGAAGAGGGTTCTAATCAGAAGGAAAAGCACATCCAAAGGCCCAGAGGTAGGAGCATGCTTGGCACATTCCAGGAAAGCCAGGGAAAGAACCATTTCACTAAGATGGAGAGGACTGGATAGGAAGCAAATTGTGGGGAAGAAAATTTACAAATCAGCTTTGGACGTTATATCAGAAATCGTGATGGTCTGCCAATAACAGAAACCCAAACTAAACATACAGAGTTTTTGTTTTTGTTGTTGTTGTTTTTGAGACCGAATCTCACTCTGTCGCCCGCCTGGAGTGCAGTGGCGCTACCTCAGCTCACTGCAGTCTCCGCCTCCCAGGTTCAAGCGATTCTCCTGCCTCAGCCTCCTGCATAGCTGAGACTACAGGCGTGCGCCACCACGCCCAGCTAATTTTTGTATCTTTAGTAGAGACAGGGTTTCACCATGTTGGCCAGGATAGTCTCAATCTCTTGACCTCGTGATCTGCCTGCCTCAGCCTCCCAGAGTGCTGGGATTACAGGCGTGAGCCACCACGCCTGGCCACACACAGGGTTTTTAAACTCTCATATGAAAAAAAATCTGAAGGTAAGCAGAGTGGGGGCTTTTGTGGCTTAAAAAGTCATGAGGATCCCAAGTTAGTTCTGCTTTGCTATCCTTGGCATGCAATTTCCATTCTCAAAGTAACTTAGGGCCGAAAATGGCTGCTGGAGTGCCATTGTTCACAACTGTGTTCCAAACAAGTAGAAGAACAAAAGTAGGCCACAAAAAGGACATCTAAGCTCTATGGAACTCTCTAAAAGGTCTTCCCTGAGGTCCTCACCCAACAACTGCTTATGTGTCATTGGCCATTCTGAATTCCAAGGGAGTCTAGGAAATCTAGTCTTTTAGCGAGGTATACTGCTATCTAGAATAAAATTGGAGTCCTAAAGAAGAAGGGGCTAGTAGATATTGGGTGGGCAACTGGCATGATAAATTTGTGATGTCTGCTAGACATACAAGTGGAAGAGTTGGGAAGGCAGTGTAATATATCTTTGATAAATAAAATTTCATTGATCCTTCCTTTATGTTATCCTATTTTTATTTTAATATATAAGAATATTAGGTCTTTCAGAGACCTTAGTCCCCCTAATTCTGCTTTCTTCATTGAAGTTTTAATTTTCTTAACAGCAGATTATTCTCCCATAGGAAGTCATGTAACTTATTATGCATTAACTTATGGAGTTGGAGTGGGACTACTATTCATCTTAAATCTCAAGAGTTTTTCTTTTCCTTATTTTTAGCCATGGCCTGAAGATGCTCTTGAACGTGTAGCTGTGAAATTCTTAGAAACACTGGAGCTTACTGAGGTTCAACGACAAGAGATAGTTCCAATCTGTAAACACTTTCACACCTCCATTATGGATCTTTCAGAAAGGTTAATATTAGTAAATTTTAAAATGACAATGAAGGGATTTGTGAAGCCCATTTCCAAATTAGTTCACATGTATTTGCTATCTTATTTGTAGTCCTCTTTCCTACTGTACTTACCTGGTTTATATGATATCTTGGGTCTCTTACCAAGTTGGATCCTCCCAGCTTATGAAATGTGAAATAGCCAGATTCTTTCTTGCTGTGGTTCATCTTTTATAGACATATTTGTTGATTTGTATTTTTTTTAAAGATAGGATCTCACTTGATTTGTGCCTTTTAAATATGTCACCACTAGTTGATATTTTACAGACAAGAAATTAGAATTGGTAATATATAGGATTCTAGAGTCTTACAATGTTCAAGTACTCAGTAGTTTCTGTATAAAATTTATTCTTAAATGTCTGTTAATGGCATGTTGAATTTACCTTTTTTGTGAAATCCATAACTTATAGTGAGCTATGTTATCTGCCTTTCTTTTAGGTTCTTGCATGAGTTAGGACGACATAACTATGTTACTGCTACTTCTTATCTTGAACTCATTGGCTCATTTCGACAGCTTTTGACAAAGAAGCGACAAGCTGTCATGGAAGCAAAACAACGATACGTGAATGGGCTTGACAAATTAGCTTTTGCTGAGTCTCAGGTATATGTGATGAGCTGCTCAAAATGGTAATATATACTGAGAAGTATAAGAAATAATAATACAAGCTATAACTTAGAATATGTGATATGCCAGGCTCTTTGTTATGTATTTCATATCTATTCCTTCAGTTATTCTTGATAACAACTCTGTAAGGTAGACACTTTTATGATCTTCATTTTACAAATGAGTACAGTAAGTTTTATAGAAGTTCAGTAAGTTGGCCAGACCACACAGACTGAAATATCTCATGTTTTATAATTAATTTTTTACCATTTAAGAGAATATAACTCTAGGTCGCTTTTTATTGTAAAAGCTAGTTAAATATGAGGTTTGTGGTTTTTTGAATGAGTCAAGTGCTAGTAATAATTATTAGTGTTAGTTCAATATAAGTAATGGAGGTTGATTGATCTTTTATCATATGTCATGCACATAGTATAACAGGAATAATCTGAGATGCTGCTTTGTTTTCAATCTACATTTCTTTCATAGCAACTGCATTCTCCTACTGAAGTCTTTTGTGAAGAAAACTGGCCCACACTTTCATAGTTTTGTTCATCATGCAAAGAACTAGAAGAAAAAGTTGAGATTTTCTGCTCCAGTACTTTTATGGATACATTTAAATTTCTATTTTCTGCATTTGATTTCGATAGCAATTATAGCAGTGGAAACCTAATCATATTATAAACTGTCTCTTTAGGTTGGTGAAATGCAAATGGAGCTTGTTGAATTACAGCCCAAATTGGAGGAAGCTAAAATTGAAAATGCAAATATGATGCAGGTAGAGTATCCTGAATGTTTTTGATGTCAAAGGACAATTGAAATATGTAAAATTAGCCTTGAAAATAAGGGTTAATTTTTTGCCACTAAACTTCAGAGACTTTCCTCTTTTCTATGGAATGGCTGTCTTACTGGGTCCAATGTGGGTTCTGTCTTTTTTAAAGGAATTTGTGAAGACCATTTCTAAATTAGTTCACATGTATTTGTATTTCTCCTCATTTTATTATAGACCCTTCTATCTTTCACAATGATGTTAGACTCCCTAATTTTCAAATATTCTTTAGTCTAGAATTGAGAAAACAATAGGGTGTTTGAGAAATTGTCTTTATCTGTCACTTCTTTAGATTATCGAGATAGAGTCTGTACAAGTGGAAGCGAAAAGACAGTTTGTGAAACTGGATGAAGAGATAGCCAGTGGGAAAGCAGAGGAAGCCCAAGCTCTGAAAAATGAGTGTGAAAGTGACCTAGCTGAAGCGATTCCAGCCTTGGAAGCAGCTCTGTCTGCACTGGATACACTTAAGGTACATATTTGAATTAGCTACTTTGTATTTCATCAACCAAGGGAAACTAAATACAGGTATTTGGCTTATTAGATATGGCACTATTTCAGTGGGTGGTATTATCTTGTTTTTGTACAGTCAAATGAAACTTTCCACTTAACAGTTTGCCTTTGATATATTGTTTTATATTTTTGCTTTTTTTTTTTTTTTTTGAGATAGAGTCTCACGTTGTTGACCCAGCTGGAGTGCAATAGTGCAGTCATGGCTCACTGCAGCCTCCTCCATCTCCTGGGCTCAAATGATCCACCTACATTAGCCTCCTGAGCAGCTAGGACCACAGACACACATCACTATGCCTGGTTAATCTTTTTAAACTTTTTTTTTTGTAGAGACAGGGTCACCCTCTGTTGCCCAGGTTGGTCTCAAACTCCTGGGCTCAAGGGATTCTCCCACGTTAGCCTCCCAAAGTGCTGGGTTTATGGGCGTAAGCTGCCATGCCTGGCCTATTTTGCTTTCTATATATTATTTATAATTTTCATTCAGGATATTCTAGTGGGAATGAGATGAACAGACTCCAGGAGGCCAAAGTGGTTCTGTACATGGACCAGCAGGCATATGTTAAGTAGAGTACGGAGCTAGTCTCCTACAGCCTCCTGGACCTGCATACACAGAAAAAACTTAAAGGCCATTTCCAATACAGCTGTGAGTGGCACCTATCTGTACCACATTATATTGTACATAATTTTTTCACAGATCTTTAGGCAAGACCAGAACAAATGCACCAAGTACAGCAGGAGAGAGAGCATCTGTTGACTAGGGGGTCAACAGTATATTCAGGCCCCATTCTTTGCCTTTTTTCGTAATCAGTACTCTAACTTTCTTTCATGTAACAGACCTGCCAAGACTGTAAACTCAACCTATGGGTAATTCAGCACCTCACAGGATCAAACTCTATCTGATTTTCAGTAACATCAGCCCTTCAGTTATAAGACAGGAGATTATTTTAGGGCATTTATAGAAATTTCCTAGTGTTCTCAATGTGCTGTGAATCAGTAATTTGAAACTCTGAGCTTATTGTTTTCTTTCTTTATGCTCTCAGGTACTTTTTTTTTTTTTTTTTTTTTTTTTTTTTTTTTTTTTGAGACAGGGTCTCAGTCTGTCATCCAGGTTGGAGTGCAGTGATGTGATCACAGCTCACCACGACCTGAAACTTTTGGGCTAAAGTGATCCTCCTCGCTCAGCTTCCTGAGTAGCTAGAACTACAGTCACATGCCACCATGGTTGGCTAATTTCTGGCACATTGAAGAGTCATTTATTACCCTGTGATCTTCCTACATTCTCTCCTTAGAGATTTATTACAGCTGCTACTTAATTGGACAAAACCTTGTTTCAATAAGCACTCTATTTTAGGTGACCGTGAGCATTGATTTAAGTGACTTCTATGTTCCATGAACTTTCAGCACTCCCTCCCCTGTTACAGGATTCCCTGATACAGGATTCTTTCAAACTCTCACCAATTAGATCATTAATATTAGGTTCCCCTTTCATTGAGAGTCTGTTGCTTGTACCCTTCCTGGTATCCAATGCTATATTACCTGAGTTAGAGTTCAGTTGCAGAGAAGAGAGTTGACTGTAGTTAGCATAAGCAGACAAGGATTCTTCAGGGAATTTTATAAATGGATTACAGAATTGTTAGAAGAGGTAAAAGAATCAGATCCTAGGCTGAGCTTCCGGGAATAACTCACAAAGCCACAATGCAGAAATGGTCTACCAGAGCAGCTGTCCCTCTGAGTAGGAAGCCTACAGAGCCTTCCTATGGTGCCACGGAACTTCCACTATAATCTATATTGCCACAATGGATGTCTCAGACCCTACCACTCTCCCTATTTATTGTCTGAATTCTAGTATCACTCAAGCGATCTGGAACCTAATTCTCACGCAGTACTCTAGTAGCATGAAAACCTAAGATATATAGTTGTTAGCTTTCCAACATTTACATCATTGCAAGAAATGTCAGAAATATATTGGAATGCGTAAGTGAATCTTTCTATCTGTCATAACAATATATACCATTTTAGAAAATAGGTTTGGAATTGGGACCTACCTCTTCTTTCATCTTCTTTAATACAGCTAATACATATAAGCAAATATAGAATTAAGTCTTTGTCTAAGTTAGGATTCTTAACCTAGGTTCTAGGTATGCGTGTGGTATGTGATTGTATATGTAAAAAATTATATTTTCTGGTGGGTTTATAGCTGCCATTATATTCTCATAGGCATCTTTGACCGACCCCTCCCAACATTTGAGAACCATTAATTTTAATCTGTGCTGAATTCTCTTTTGCTAATTCTTTCATAACCCCATAAAGCCAAAAAAAAAATCCTTTGATTTCAAATAGAAAAGCGTGCTTTTATTATTCCCCAACATTTTAAAATTTTTCATTATTTAAAAGTAAACTATTCTGAAGATGTCCTTTTTGTTTTTTGTTTATTTTTAGCCAGCTGACATTACAATTGTGAAATCAATGAAGAATCCTCCATCTGGTGTTAAACTAGTTATGGCTGCTGTTTGTGTCATGAAAGATATAAAACCAGAAAAAATTTCAGATCCTTCAGGGACTGGCGGCAAGGTAATAACTTGACACAGATTTGAGTTATATTCATGAATGCACAGAACTTGTCAGCAGCAACTATTATCAAATATCAACACTACCAAAATTAGGGAAGAAACACTGTTTTCCAGATATTGTCTATATGTATTCTAGGGTAAAGCTAAGGCAATGTAGTGTCAAAAAAAAACGTGGTTCCAGACCAGTCTGGCCAACATGGTGAAACCCTGTCTCTACTAAAAATACAAAAATTAGCCAGGCACAGTGGTGGGCACCTGTCATCCCAGCTACTCGGGAGGCTGAGGCAAGAGAATTGCTTGAGCCTGGGAGGCGGAGGTTGCAGTGAGCCAAGATCGCGCCACTGCACTCCAGCCTAGGTGACAGAGTGAGACTGCAGCTAAAAAAAAAAAACAAATAGTGGTTCTAGTTGCTTCCATCTCCTTTTCTGTCTATGCAGAATTCTCCACTACCATGGACTTGGAAGTAAATGAACACTGAGGTACCTGTACTTTTCCACCTAAGATTCTTTCTGGGTATTCCAAAAAATCTGCTGAGCTAAGCAGTATAGTGAAGTTGCTAAAAGCATGTACTCTGGAGTTAGAATGTCTGTATTCAGGGACCACGACCCCACTAGCAGTGTGACCTTGGTCAAGGAATTTAACCTGTGTGGGATTACATTAAAAAGAGGGTACTCAAAATATCTACCTCATAAAGCTAATGTGAGGATGAGATTAGTTAATACACATGAAGTTCTTAGGAATAAAGCCTCACAAACAATAAGTGCACAATAAATCTTAGCTGTTATTATTACAATTATTATTCAATGATATATCCCTTAAGGAAGGCATAGTATCCATTCTAAACTGAATTTACAGACTTATTTCCTTTTCAGGTTTTTGTAATACCTGGGTTTAAATTCCTGAATTAAAGAATTGGAATTTTTGTGGGGGGGGGCATTGAGATAATAAAATAAATAGGATCTTATTAAGTTATTCTCATTACAACACACACACACACACACACACTCCCTCTGGTGGATCAATCACTTGAGGTCCGGAGTTGGAAACCAGCTTGGCCAACATGGTGAAACCCCATCTCTACTAAAAATAATGATAATTAGCCAGGTGTGACAGATGCCTATAGTCCCAGCTACTTGGCAAGTTGAAGTGGGAGAATCACTTGATCACTTGAACTCAGGAGGATGTGAGCTGATATTGTGCCACTGCAATACAGCCTGGGTGACATAGCAATATTTAATATCAAAAAAAAAAAAAAAAAGTGAGTATACAATTAGTTTCTCTAGGTAATGTCTCTTAAAATTCAAGAAGAAAAATTTTACATCTGGCATTTTTAATTGCAAATTTAACAAATTTCTATAAATTTTATTTGTAGATATTAGATTACTGGGCACCAAGCAAAAAACTGCTGGGAGATATGAATTTCTTAAGAGATTTGAAAGAATATGACAAAGACAACATTCCAGTGAGTTGCATTGGGTTTTTTTCTATAAATGTGACTTGGCTAAGATACCTAAGAACTTTAATATTATGCAGTAGTTTACAACACGTATAGAAATAGTTCATTTTAGGATTAAGGTAATTAATAAAGAGATAACTACATTTATTAATGATACTATGAACTCCCATAATGTTTAAAACCATTCCTCTTTCAGATAATTGAAAAATTATTTAATAAATTACTCTTTTAGTGTATTATTGACTTGAAAGAGTTCTCTATATGCCTTCTTATAATAAATAGTTTATTAAAATCTGATACACAAATTTATGTAAGAGCTAAAAAGTATAGCACATTCTTTTCTACCAAAATTGTTATTCGTTAATGTTTAATTGTTCTTTTCCCTTGTTTCCATTTTGTTCTTTAATCTTACATCTTTTTTTTTTTTTTTTGAGGTGGAGTCTTGCTCTGTTGCCAGGCTGGAGTGCAGTGGCACAGTCTCTCCTCACCACAACCTTCGTCTCCCAGGTTCAAGCAATTCCCCTGCCTCAGCCTCCTGAGTAGCTGGGACTGCAGGCATCCGCCACCACCCCTGGCTAATTTTTTATATTTTAGTAGAGACAGGGTTTCACCATGGTGGCCACGATGGTCTGGATCTCCTGACCTCGTGATCCGCCCACCTCGGCCTCCCAAAGTGCTGGGATTCCCGGCGAGCCACTGTACCTGGCTTCTTTTTTTTTTTTTTTTTTGACGTGAAGTCTCGCTCTGTCGCCCAGGCTGGAGTGCAGTGGTGTGATCTCGGCTCACTGCAACCTCCACTTCTCAGATTGAAGCGATTCTCCTGCCTCAGCCTCTTGAGTACCTGGGATTACAGGCACCTGCCACCATGCTAAGCTAATTTTTATATTTTTAGTAGAGACAGAGTTTCACCATCTTGGCCAGGCTGGTCTCAAACTTCTGGTCTCAAGTGATGTGCCAGCATTGGCCTCCCAAAGTGCTGGCATTACAGGCGTGAGCCACGGCACCCGGCATAAACTTACAAGTCTTTTGATATTTTTGGAAGAAACGTTTGCCCTGGTATCTGTAATAAATTTGCGTATTTTGCTCATAAATGTGATATATTTCTGCTACAATTATGCTTATTTTTAAGTTACCTCGAGATACTTATTTTTGGCTTTTAAAGCCAACATCGTTTTTATATAAATGTTTTTATTGTAGATGAGCTTTTTCCATCTGATGATTATGTGATCTATATTGAAATTTTAAAATTTTAATCTTTGTTATATAGGTGACTGTTATGCAGAAGATTCGTAGTGAATACTTAACGAACCCTGAATTTGATCCCCCTAAGGTTGCTAAAGCTTCTTCCGCAGCTGAGGGTCTGTGTAAGTGGATCATGGCCATGGAAGTCTATGACAGAGTTGCAAAGGTATTTCGAAGATTATCACATCTGTTTTCTACTAAGATATTCTCAGGAATTAAAATCTGTGCCTATATTTACTAGTTGAGAAGTTTCTCAAAGTGACCACAGAAAATTTGTCCTGTGGTAGCATATCATCGTATATTGATTGCATACCTCGTAGACAAAAATATTATTTGTGCATCACATAACCTGTTGGGGCTGGTGTGGGTGGTAGTGATGAAGGAGCAGGGATGATGAGTAGAATTAGCCAGATTTACTAGCTTTAGGATCCAGGACAAAGGGGAATTAAGGTTGGATGAGGCAAAAGCAAAGAAAAATCTAAAACATTAAAGGGAAAGTGCCAGATTAAAAAGTTGATTCAAAGGATCAGAAGTAGGGGATCCAGTAGAGTTAAGAGGAAGAGCATGGATAGATCCCCTGAAACAATAACATGCATTGATATAGAACCTTTCATGGAATACCCACTGGGTCCAAATTTCTGGGAGAGCAGACAATAGTTAGGAGCATTTTGTAAATTTGGCTAGCAAAGGACCAGGGCAACAAAGGCTTTGCCCTTGTAGCTTGCAGAATTCTGCGCAGGGAATAAAGAAATATAAATAACAAGGTAGATGAAAACATGTGGTAGTATATGTTTAAAACAAGCTCAGAAGATGGAATAAATGATCAAGCTGTAATAATTGGGAAGGTCTTCCTAAATGATACATGTACATATACCTATAGAGAGGTAGAGACTTCATTAGTTTCAAGGGAGCAGATCTGAATAAACCTGTTAAAGAAGTAAAATTAATTTTATTCAGGAGGTCCTTCCATTAACCATCTTGTCCCTTCACACAGTAGCCTCATGGTAGCTCAGCTTATTTCCATGTGTTCCACAGGATATGCAGAATCTTGTGGAACCTTTTTACAAAGCAGAGAAAACAAGGCACTCAGGCTTTTTCCTGCCTTCCCACTCTACACCTCCACACTGCCATTTTTATTCTGATACAAGCTGCCCCATGTTGATACCGAAGCATGGAAGGGAAATATGCAGCAACGTCTTCTTTGAAGTCAGAAGTAGAAAAGAGAGCTTCCTGCTTTCTAGCTACTTATTTAACACGTTTTCTTTTGTAATTTCAACGCAGAGGAGAGAAAGCAGGACATTTTGTGTCTGATACGCTGCTCTCTTTCTTATCCCTCCTTACCTTCAGCTTCATTCATGGCAATTTGCTAGAAGGGTTAGGTCTGTCTGCTTTCTAACAGGCACAGACTCTCTCTGGTCATCTTCTACATTCTTTGTACCAAGGGCTTGGAGGATGCTCAGTGATCCAGATGGCTAAACTGCATTCTTAATAGGCTGATGAGCGTAACAAAACAACTTGAGGAAATCCCTTTTCTTGAAGTCAAGTGTGACTTTTCAATATTTGTTGAGGAAAATCCAGTTTTGGTTAGTGAAACTGAGCATCAGGGTTTTCTTCCTTTATATTTCCACCATCACAGCTGCAATCCTGGTGAGGCAAATGTTAAGCCTCAGTCTGGGAAGAAAATAACAAGCTTGGAAAGGAAAAAAAAAAAAACCAAGCCCAAAACATATTCATGTATTTAAACAAACACTTGTTATTTCATGTTACATGTTTTTCTGTTATTTAACAGCAGTTGAATGACACCTACTCATTATTTTGAGACATCTTGTGACATTTTTGCTACATATTTTGACATTTTGTTGGCCCAGAATAAATTATCTGTTTTATAGGTGACAATTTGCTAGTCTAGATTTATATTTTGTTTTGTATGTAAAAACAGAAGATTTAAGGCAAAATGTTTATGTAATTTATTATACATTTCTAATCCATAATATCTGTAAAGGGGGAATTATGTAGATGCCAGTTTTACATAGTACACATCATATCTGCATATATTGTTCCCAAAAAGGTAGTGGCTCCTAAGAAAGCTCGCTTATCAGAAGCTCAGAAGTCTTTAGCTGAGACAATGGAGCTTTTGAATCAGAAGAGAGCAGAGCTGGCAGAAGTAGAACATCATTTGGAAAATTTACAAATGACATTTCTTGAGAAAACAGAGGAAAAGGCTGCTTTAGAAGACCAGGTGGAACTCTGTGCTAAGAAACTTGAAAGAGCCTCACAGTTAATTGGAGGACTGGGTGGAGAAAAATCAAGGTCAGATTTCTATTTGTTTTAACAAGATTTAAGAATGTCAGCCTTGAATATGTGACCTTCTTTGGGTATTTATTGTGATTACTGATTTTACAACGGCTGGTTGAGAATGTGAGACATTCTGGAAGACACCTGGCCAGGCTTCTCCAAACAAGGATATCAGTGTTGAGAATGGTGTTTGCAAATTGCTTTCAAAATTGTTTTTTTAAAAAAACAAGGCAAATAAGGCAAATGGTAACAATTTTTTAATCAAAGTGGTGAGTATGTAGTTGTTTGTTGTACAATTCTTTCTAATTTTATGTATGTTCAAAATTTTTTGTAATAAAATGTTTGCGTGGAGTTGTGAATGCATGGTTCAATGGTTAAATTTTATGTTAAAGAAGGTATAACTGGCTTGATCTAACAAAACCAGTAAGCTTTATTCTAATGTATTTACTTGGATTAGACAGCCAGCTATTTCATTTATTCTATTTGTTGAATGAATAGCATGATAACGTAATAATATGTCTTCGACAAGACTTTGTAGTACAGATTAGATAGTTTGGGAATACACTTTTATTGTATGGGCTTTATTCAATGGAAAAAATAACGATCTTAATAATAGCATGTCAGCTTCTTTTTTTTTTTTTTTTTTTTGGAGACAGGAGTCTTGCTCTTGTCTCCCAAGCTGGGGTGCAATGGCATGTTCTCAGCTCACTGTAACCTCTGTCTCCCAGGTTCAAGAGATTCTCCTGCCTCAGTCTCCTGAGCAGCTGGAATTACAGGTGCCTGCGACCACACCTGGCTAATTTTTGTATTTTTAGTAGAGACAGAGTTTCACCATGTTGGCCAGCCTGGTCTTAAACTCCTGACCTAGTAATCCGCCCGCCTTGGTCTCCCAAAGTGCTGGGATTACAGGCGTGAGCCACCACGCCTGGCCGTATGTCAGCTTCTATACAGCTTAAATGTAATTTTTGGTAATGAACTACAAAAGTTCCTATGTTTTACAGTCTAACAATAAATACTGAAGCAAATAGCACAGCCACTAGACCAAATCATCTGAGAGAAAATTCTTAGGTAAAATGTTGGTGGGTTTTTTGTTTTTGTTTTTTGTTTGTTTTTTTTTGCCTTTTCTGAAGGGCCAAGTCCTGTAAGAAATGCTTAATATTCTAATAATGAAAGGAAGATTGTCATTCACATAATATAGATACATGTTACAGCACGTAAGAGCTAGAAGGGTTCCAACCTCGTTTTACAGATAAGCAGGTGCCCAACATTTTATAGCTTTTTATTACAGAATTGGACTGGAAGCCCTTGCCATTTTGATTACTGTCTCTCATCATTCTCTGCTGTAAATCTGTTTTGCCTTTGGTTGATGGCACAGATGGGCTCAAGCTGCAGATGATCTTCAGATAACATATGAAAATTTAATTGGCGATGTCTTAGTATCAGCAGGAGTAATAGCCTACCTTGGTGCTTTCACTTCTGGCTTTCGACAAACATGTACAAAAGATTGGAGCGTGTTGTGCAAGGTAGTGGTTTTATATTTTGTAAATCTTGTTTTAGAACATCCAAAGTACGTTTTGGGATATTTTTTGGAAAGTATGATAATGAGGATGGAAAAGAAATCACTGAAAACACGGGGTCTTTCTTTTTTTGCTTCTTGTTTCATCAGTAAAATACTTCCACAGTTCAACTTTTATTTTTTATGTTCCTTACAGTTATTAAATAATACCTAGTGACAATTAAACTGATATTTTAATTTAACAAATATTTCAGTTAACAAGATGAAAGATAACAGATTTTTGTTTATTTCTTACAGAAGAAAAAAATCCCGTGTTCAGAGGAGTTCTTGTTGAGTAAAACCCTGGGTGATCCCGTAAAAATTAGAGCTTGGAATATTGCTGGATTACCAACAGATACGTTTTCTGTAGATAACGGAGTGATCGTTAACAACTCTAGGCGTTGGTAAGAAATAGAAAATATTTATTTTCTCCATTGTTTTATTTGAAAGTTTTCAAACATATAGAAAAGTTGAAAGAACTTTATCATAAGTATCAATATAACTACCACCTCTGAGAATCTGCAATTAACATTTTAATAATCTTGCTGCTTTATCATGTACTATCCTTCCCTCTATTGCTCCATCAACCCATCTTTTGAAATGCGTTTCCATGTAAATTGCAGACATGGATATACTTCCTTCCAAATACTTCAGCATGGATATCATCAACTGAAGTTCAATACTTGCTTATTTTTATTCTTTTGAGGTAAAATTTTACGTACATGAAATACATAAAGCCTACATATGCCGTTCAGTGAGTTCTAACAAAGATATACACCAGTGCAACCCAAATCTCTATCAAGATACAAAACATGACTACCACCAGGAAGTTTCCTTACGTTCCATTCCCTACTCCACTCCCACCCCAGGAAATCATTGTTCTGATTATTTCCCACCATAGGTTATTTTTGTATGGATTAGTTCTAGAATTTAATATAAGGAGTCATAATGTATATGTTCTTCTTCCTTTTGGCATTTTTTTCCTGAGATTTATCCATGTTCTTGCATGCATTGGTAATCTGTTCCTGTTTTTCGTTGCTGAGTTCCATTTTATGAATTCTCCTATTGATCGACATTGGGGCAATTTCTAGTTTCTAGCTATACAATGTACTTGTTTTAGCTACGTATTGCTACCCATCTTCAAGATACTGTAACCCAATAATATATGCAATTTCATGGGTACCTTTTTTAGTTGCTATCATGGTTAGTCTGGTAACTACAAAAACTTTTCAAATGGCCTTTATTGTTATCCTTTTATTTATATCACTTTGAAAAACTTGGAAAATTACTTTCCTTTGAGAAATAGTTTTCTATAATGGTTATATAGTGATGCTGTCATCTAATTTTAAAAGTCATTTCATGGGACTGTATCTCAAGTATACTGTGATGAATACTACAGAGATCTTAGATTCATCAGGTACTATTCTAAGTGCCCTACATCTTCACAACGTCTTATGAGTTAGGTATTATTATTCTTCCATTTTATAGATGAGGAAACTGAGGCCCAGAATATTTAGTAATTTTGAATTAGTAAAGATAACTTAGCAAATAAATTATAGAGTCAGAATTTGAATCCAGGCAACCTAACTTTCAAATCCCTGCTCTTATTATGCTAGAGTGAATTGAGGAATAGGATATCACACTCATTGCCTTTAAAATCATAATGGAAATGTCAGTCTTTTTTTAGATGAGATTAATTAAAGATATAAGGAAATCTAACATCTTGAAAGTTTGAATTATTGTTTGTTTTATATTCTTTGCACATTCTTCTAAAAACTTCAAAACAACTATCATTTATATTGATAGTATTGTTTTAATAAAATAATAATGTGTATAATCATATATTGTGTTTGCACTCAAAATTTTACTTGAGAGCAAACTTAGGTTGAAACCTGTAAGCCATAAGCAAAATTTAATATAATCTGTAAAAGAGTATATTTTAGTTAAAAAAATGTGCTCTGTGGTAGAGCAGGGATCATTCTGTTTAATAGAATATTGGACACTTGACTCTGTTAATTATGTTTTAGAACCCATTTCCGTGTGTTGGGCGATCATTCAGATTTTTGAAATTGCAGTTTAGAAAATGTTGTTGTGCTCTGTGGTAGAGCAGGGATCATTCTGTTTAACAGAATATTAGACCCTTGACTCTGTTAATTCTGTTTTAGAACCCATTTCCATGTGTTGGGTGATCATTTCGATTTTTTAAATTACAGTTTAGAAAATGTTATTGTGGGCCAGGCACAGTCGCTCACATTTGTAATCCCAGCACTTTGGGAGGCCGAGGCAGGTGGATCACCTGAGGTCAGGAGTTCGAGACCTGCCTGGCCAGCATGGTGAAACCCGGTCTCTACTAAAAATACAAAAAATTAGCTGGGCGTAGTGGCAGGCACCTATAATCTCAGGTACTTGGGAGGCTGAGGCTGGAGAATCACTTGAACCTGGAAGGCAGAGGTTGTAGTGAGCCGAAATCATGCCACTGTACTCCAGCCTGGGCAACAACAGCAAAACTCCATCTAAAAAAAAAAAAAAAAAAAAAAACCAACGAAAAGAAAGAAAATGCTGTTGTGTTATCTATAAGCCCTAATTGGTATTCAGGGAAACTAGAAGTTTTGGGGTAGTATATAATTTAAAGAAAACAACCTGTTATTTCTGTCAGAAAGCTGACTTTTAATAAAGTGACATTCCTATGAAGTTACCCTTTCTACCTAGTATTTTTGGACTAGCTGGTCAACAGGGCATGCAATGGGTAAATTTTAAAGGATGAGTCTCCATCCTTATAACCACGACTCCACTTCTTGCCATTTGGGCCCAGGATTATAATCTATAATTTCATTCTTTTGGCTACTCACTTAAACTATATTAAGGGACTCTCAGAGAAAAGATGGGCCACCAGACCGCTGGAAGGTGAAAATAAGAAACCATTGGTACTGACGGCAATTCTCATCCATATTTTCTCTCTCACGCGCACATTCTCGCTCTATCTCAGTAGAACTTATCTTCTGTGTTATTCTCTGTACAGCTTCTTCATTAGTATATCTCTGAAGATATGTTGGCTCTGTTCTTCTGTGCACATGGTCATTCACTAAGGAAGCCTTGATTCCTGAGTTCAAAAAAACACATCAATTAGCCAGGTGCGGTGGCTTACGCCTGTAATCCCAGCACTTTGGGAGGCTGAGGTGGGTGGATCACAGGGTCAGGAGTTCGAGACCAGCCTGTCCAATATGGTGAAACCCTGTCTTTACTAAAAATACAAAGAAATTAGCCAGGCATGGTGGCAAGTGCCTGTAGTCCCAGCTACTCTGGAGGCTGAGGCAGGAGAATTGCTTGAACCCAGGAGGCGGAGTGTGGGGGACCGGCATGTCTGCTGAGAGGCTCCCAGCCTGCGGGAGGCCTCACCCCAACTCGGAGATGTTCACAACCTGGAGGAGAGAGTGCGCGGAAGAAAAGACAGACAGACAGTGGGGTCTGGAGGACTACTCAAGCAATGCCAGTAGCATGCCAGAATAGCAAGTTTATTGTGTGCATAAGTCTGATTATATACCTTTTAGTTCTTCGTTGATGACGCAAGTTACATTGTGACATTAAAGAGTAAATATGGGGACGTGGAATGTGCAGCACAGCTAGGCCCACTTGGGGTAAACAGAGCCATAAAACATTTACAGAAACAGGAATTAAGAAACACACCATATCAGGCCCGCTTGGGGTAAACAGAGCCATAAAACGTTTACAGAAACAGGAATTAAGAAACACACCATATCAGGCCCACTTGGGGTAAACAGAGCCATAAAACGTTTACAGAAACAGGAATTAAGAAACACACCATATCAGGCCCGCACCATGTCAGGCCCGCACAATGACTCACGAAACCGCCATGGCACATCCTGTTCTTCATGTCAGTAGCCAAAATATTCTGCAGAAGTCATGCATCAACACTTCACCCTTTCCCTCAGCTCAACAGCCTCCAGGGGAGAGGTGAAACGTGTATGGGCTCAAGCTCAAAATGGCCACGGTACAGCTAAGTACTGCGAACGGGAGCGATCCCCACAGCGGAGGTTGCAGTGAGCCAAGATTGCACCACTATCCTTCAGCCTCAGCGACAGAGTGAGACTCCGTTACGAATAAACAAGCAAAAAACCCCACATCAGTTGAGTAATATAGATTAACTATAATCATTGAGCCCAAATTCTAATTCCTGTGAAGAACATCTGATTGGTCTAGGTTGGGACAAATATTCACCTTAGGTCTAGTAACTTATAGCTGGGAGGGCCAAGCCAGAGTAACACACATGAGCATTAAAGGCCAGGAGTGTAGTTCTCAGAAAAAGAGTCAAGACCTGGTAAAGCAGTGTACTTTTTACAATTAGGACTCTGGTGTTTACTTCCTTCTTTTTGCATTTTCGGACATGATGAAAGATCATTTTATTTATTTGTATAATGCTGGCCATTTACCCTAGCACTATTTGTTGAGTTATCCATTATTTCCTCACTGATTTGTAATGCTTTGTCCCTTTAGTCTTTCTTTTAGTGAGGACTTGTGAATTGATCTTAAAATGACTTCATTTTTCTTTCTACTTTTAATCACAGTCATTTGATCATTTACATTTAATGGAATTATTTACACATTTAGATTTAAATCTACCATCTTGTTCTTTTCTGTTTTTCTCCTTTGTTCTTTTTTCCTTTTTTTTTTCTAGTTGGATTTTGATTAATTGAATTTTTTTTATGATTCCATTTTATGTCCACTATTGGCTTATTGGTTAAACACTCCCTATTTTTAGCGTTTGTGCTAGTGTTTATAGTATCATCCATCTCTAGTTTATTACTGAATATCTTCAAATCGTTTTATTATCTATATATATAGTGTAAGAATCTTTCAAAAGTATAATTCTACTCTCTCTGTCTTTTGTGCTGTTATATATTTCACTTCATATGCCATAAATCTATAATACATTGTTTTTATTTTTACTTTAGGTGATAATTTATATTTTAGAGTGATTAAATATAAGAAAAAAGTCTTTTATGTTTACCTTCCTCTTTTTCCCATTTTGGGACCCGTTTGTTTATGTTTCTGATTGGTTTGACATTTCTTCTGCCTGAAGAATGTACCTTAACACTTCATGTGAACAGGTCTACTGGTAGCAAATTCACTCAGCTTTTTTCTTTTTCTGGTCTGAAAAAAAATATTTTTTTAAAAAAAATTGATATGTAATAGTTGTACATATTTCAGGGATATGTGTGATATTTTAATACATTCATTCCATGTACAGTGATCAAATCAGGATAATGGGGTATTCACTTTAAACATTTATAGTTTCTTGGTAATATTCCAATTATTCTAGCAGTTTTTAACTATACAATAAACTATTTTTAATTATAGTTACCTACTGTAGTATCAAATGCTAGATCCTATGCCTTCTACTTAACTATATTTCTGTATCCATTAACCAACCCTGAAAAAAATCTTTGTTTCATCTTCATTTTGAAAGATTTTTTTTTTCTTTACTGAGTTTATAATTCTGGATTGACAGTTTTTTTTTGTTTGTTTGTTTTTTTGTCTTTCGATATGTCACTTAATTGCTTCTGACCTACATAGTCTGATGAGAAGTATAAGTCTTACTTTAAAAGTTCTTCTTTATGTAATGTGTTTTTTTTTTCCTCTGGAAATTTTCCAGTTATTCTGTCTTTAGTTTTCAGCAGTTTGATGTGTCCAGGTGTGTTTGCACGTGTGTGTGTGTGTGTGTGTGTGTGTGTGTGTGTGTGTTTTGAGATGGGGTCTTACTTTGTCACCTAGGCTGGAGTGTAGTAGTGCAATCATGGCCCACTACAGCCTTTACCTCCTGGGCTCAAACAGTCCTCCTGCCTCAGCCTCCTGATGTAGCTGGAACTACTGGCATCCATAGTGCTCTCACCTCCCATCATTTGTAACAGCTTTGCTGATAAACAATTTGTGTACCATAAAATTTACCCTTTTAAATTGTACACTTCAGTGATTTTTAGTATGAAATGCTATGCTTAAGAAATACAGATACATTTTAAAAGTCATTTACCATTAATAGCCTAAAATCAAAGAACAAGACATTTTCTAAGAAATGAATACTGTGAGCATATGTTAAAATGTTAAAAGAATACATTTCATTAAAATTTTTCTGGTCTGTCATATTTATATATGTTATACTTTCCAAGAATAAAAAAAACTTCAGTTAGAGAACCACTGGAGTGACAGTAGGGGTAAACTTTCTAATCTGCTTTCAGCTACAATGTGTGTTTTGCCTTTACTTCTTTCAGGATTCTTGGGAGTATTACTGGCCACAAACATGTTAATTTTCCAGCCTGGAGTTTCCTCAGTCATGTAGATAGTATAAATTTATACCCTAAACCTGTATGAGATATAGACCCACAGCTACACATTCACATTTTCAGGGGATACTTTTCTCTAGCCAGGTATAAGATAGGAATCAACACATTTCCTTCTTATCTCTTTATGCACAGGGTTGAAATTTTTCTATCAGTGACTTCACTAGGCCTTTTGTGAGTTTCAGCTTTATGCAAAGGTCTCAGTTCCTTTATGCAAAGGTCTCAGTTCCTCTCACATGTGGACACAGTGAGCCTCTAGGTTATCAGACTGACACATTATACCCAAGTCCAGCTGTCAGTTTAGCTCACACACTTACTGTTCTGGATTTTAGTTTTATCTGTTTTGGCACCTGTGTTTTTTCTGTATGTATGTATTAGATATGTGTGAATGTATGTATGTGTCTTTTAAATGCATGCCTCAATTAACCAGTGCATTTAAAATAATGTCATATTTTATCCATCAGTACTAGGAGGAAGAAGGATTTTTAGCCAGTCATGCCATTGGGACCATAGTTTAGAATTAATCATTGTGCTTGCTCTTTATAATTTCTAACAGTTTGTCTGTTTATAATATTGTGCAATGGTTGAGAGTAGTTCACACTCTGGAGTCAGGGTATTTGGCTTCAAATTTTCCTCACTTTCTGTCCTGAGATTTTCGTAACATATTTGACCTCTCAATACCTCAGTTTTCTGATCTGTTAATGAAAATAACTCTTAGCTCATAGAAATGTTGTGAGGAAGGACTTAGCATATAAGTGCTCGATAAACATTAGTTTTTTATAATTATCTTTGAATATCTCATTTTAATCTACATCTTAAATTCTGATTTTGCTTTGTTTTTACCATGATGAAAATACTTACTGTGTCTCCTCCGTGGAGGTAGGAGGCAAAAAATAAAATGCACACTAGTGTGTTCTTTTTTAGTGTTTATACATTGCTTTGGCTACTTAACAGCAAAGCTTATTTTCTTCAAAATTACTACCTCTGTCAGAAGCATAGATAATGCTGCTTTCTTCAGACTGTTCAAAAATCTCAACTGTAGGCTAGTATTATTTTCAGACCTAGAGTAAGGCATACTTAGAATGCAAATACCATGGCCTGGCCTTATGTCTATGATGGACACAACAATCCAATTTTCCAGTATTCACATAAGGTTATATTAAATAGTAGTCAAATTTCTTTCAGAGTAGACAAGAATCTCTAATTATTGGATAACCAAGAACATTTAGGCATTACCGAGAACATTTATTAACATTAGAATGTTAATTTATAGGTGGTGTTAACATTTTGTAAGGGAATGAACACATACTGTATTTTTCCAATAATAAGGACATGAAAGGAAGAAAATAATGTCTCTTTAAACAGGGGCTTGAAAGATACTAAAAGCATCTACTAGTCTAATTACTAGGTAACTTGTATGAAAAAGTAACTTTCTTGTTTGCAGAATGCCGTTGCTTTCTTTGCTGTGGTAGGAAAGGTAGATTTTAAGTACCATCTGGACCTTTTTTGTACTTTAAGTAGGATTTCAGCACAATTAGAGCCAGGAAGGAAAACATCCAGTCAGCTAGTTTTGTTTTTAGGGAAAGAAAGAAACTAAAAGAACACAGTTATGTGGCAGTAAATTAAAGAGTTTATTCATAAGGAAAGGAGATTTTAGCCCTAGAAGCTGTTGGAATAAAAGAGAATGAGAAAGCTGAAGTGACACGGGACAAAAACTTCCTTTTCTGTGCTATATTTTTAAAAGAAAATTTAATGTACTGCACTGAATACAAGAGGAACCTAGGACAGTCAGATCATCCATGAGGAAGAGAAAGGCACATCCTATTTTACACATCTGATCCATGAATTATGTATTTTTGAACATAAAGTCTTTACTAACTCAGAAAAAACTCCTAAATATATCTCAAATATACACCACCCTAAACTTGGGCACAGTTTGTAATTCTACTCATAATCTGAGGAAATCCCTTATATGCTAGTGGATCTCTTGTTTTAAATGATTATCAAATATTTTATAGTATTTTCATATTATGTTAACAGATGTCATGTGCTAAAGTTATGATGAAGTCAGTATATTATATTGGGAAGAACAGAGCTCAGATTGACAAGGTTCTACTACTACTAACACTGAACTAGTTGAACCTTGGACAGAGGACTTCCTGAGACTGAATTTCTTCATTTGAAAAATAGGAAAAAAAAAAACTTTCACTTTTCACTTTTTTCTCATAGGACTTTTGTAAAGAGTAATCCGGATAATGTATGTGAAATACTTTGTATTTGTACAGATTGATGGTGATGTTTATTATTTAAATTATACAATTTTAAATAAATCTCAATGTTTATGTCTTCCTCTTAGAATTTTTCTTATTATATTCTAGGCCTTTAATGATTGACCCCCAGGGTCAAGCCAATAAGTGGATCAAAAACTCTGAGAAAGAAAATCAGCTTAGTGTTATTAAGCTATCAGATTCAGACTATATGCGAACATTGGAAAACTGTATTCAGTTTGGAAATCCACTTCTATTAGAAAATGTTGGTGAAGAACTGGATCCATCTTTGGAGCCTTTACTACTTAGACAAACTTTTAAACAAGGTATAAAGCAATTATAATTAATCTGAAAGATGATTGAATTATCCTTGAGGCGTGAAAGAGGCCTTACTACATAAATTTAATAATAATGTTAATAACTCAGAACTTCTGGGTCACTGTTATGCGTGAAAGGAAATTTGGAACAAGCTATCGGGAATGAACCTTAGCCAGGTATTCTAAGATAAATACCTTGCCCTGTCTTCATTGCCTTAACCACTGTTGTCTAGATTGTTGTTCTATAGAGAACATAAAGAAGTTGAAGCCAGCTTGAAATTCCTTTATCTTGTGACCTTTGACCACAAAAAAATCTATTGTTATGAATAGTCATAGTGCCGAACTTCAGGCCTCAAGTGATCCTCCTCCCTCAGCCTCCCAAAGTGCTGGGATTACAGGAACGAGCCACCATGAATAGTGATGGTGCATGTGGGCCTGAGTTGAGTTTAGGTGAACATTGTCCCAATGTTTTTATCTTTCTGTTTATAAAAATTTGTCTCTGCCAAGTACTATTACCTTTAAGAGCTTTAGTCATTTACATGTATTTTAGAATGATTGAAAATTGATGAAGAAAGCTCAAAAGAAATCTTCATTTAAAAAGCTCTATGACAACTAGGGAAAATGTCCTTTATTAACCCAGAAAGAGTCCTGCTGTATAACTGCTTACTTGCTGTTGTGTCTGTGACTTTTGCCACTCCCGTTTTCTATATGTTATTATCATTTTGAGACAAAGTCTTGCTCTGTCTCCCAGGCTGGAGTGCAGTGGTGCAGTCTCAGCTCACTGCAATGTCTGCCTTCTAAGTTCAAGTGATTCTTGTTCCTCAGCCTCCAAAGTAGCTGGTATTACGGGCATGTGCCACTATGACACCCAGCTAATTTTTTTAGTATTTTTAATAGAAACGGGGTTTCACCATGTTGGCCAGGCTGGTGTCAAACTCCTCACCACAAGTGATCTGCCTGCCTTGGCCCCCCAAAGTGTCAGGATTATAGGCATGAGCCACTAAGCCCTGCCCTGTTTTCTGTTTTAAATTACTTTAGGATCCTTTGTTTGTAACCTAGGCAAGGCCATATAAATACATAGGGTGAGGGGCTATGTAACTGACTCACTTATTATGCATTTGTTTTCTGAAATCTAGGTGGCATTGATTGCATCAGACTTGGTGAGGTCATTATTGAGTATTCCTTTGATTTCAAATTTTATATCACCACAAAACTGAGAAATCCACACTATATGCCAGAGCTGGCTACAAAAGTGTCTTTGCTGAATTTCATGATTACTCCAGAAGGACTTGAAGATCAATTGCTAGGTATTGTTGTTGCAAAGGAGAGGTATGTATTTTCTTAGATGCTTCTAGATGGTTTAAAGAGGAATATTTGTAGGCCATTAATATTTTCGTTTTGTGAATATTTTAAAACTTTGTCAAATTTATATTTTGTTACTATAATAATCACACAGTCCTCTAAAATAGCCATCTGTAACAAGTAAGTTATAAGCCAACCATGATATGTTGGGGTTTTAGTATGGGCAATTGGGTTCAGGTTAACATGCCATTGTTACAGGAAAGGGATTCTGATACAGAACCCAAGAAAGGGTTTTTGGATCTCTAGCAAGAAATAATTCAGGGTGAGTCCACAGAGTAAAGTGAAAACAAATTTATTAAGAAAGTAAAGGAATAAAAAAAATCACTACTCCATAGACAAAGCAGCCCCAACGGCTGCTGGTTGTCCATTTTGATGGTTATTTCCTGATGATATACTAAACAAGGGCTGGATTATTTATGCCTTCTCATTTTAGACCGTATAGGGTAACTTTTTGACGTTGTGATGGCATTTTGTAAACTGTCATGGCACTGGTGGGGTATAGCAATGAGGACAACCAGAGGTCACTTTTGTGGCCATCTTGGTTTTGGTGGAATTTAGCCAGCTTCTTTACTGTAACCTGTTTTATCAGCAAGACCTTTATGACCTGTATCTTATATTGACATCCTATCTCATCCTGTAACTTAGAATGCCCAGCCATTTGGGAATGCAGTCCAGTAGGTTTTAATCTCATTTTTCCCAGCCCCTACTCAAGATGGAGTTGCTCTGGTTCAAATGCCTCTGACACCATGACTTCTGACTTACATCTGAATGAGCCAGAAATTTCACTTCTAGGAATCTATGCTATGAACATAAACAGAAATACATTCATTTTTTTATATATATACAGGATATTAATAAATGCTTAGCAAAAGAAGGAAAAAGTAGCATATAAAACTATATGCAGAATAGGTAATATTTTGTTTAAAAAAGATGGATGTTTATCTACATATATAAAAAGAGTAGAAAAATACTGGGAAGGAATATACCCTAATGTTAAAGTAATTATCTCTGTGGTGGTAAGATTGAGTAATTTTTGTTGTTTTCTTTATATATGTTCTATTTTTATTTTAAGTTCCAGGGTACATGTGCAGGAGGTGCAGGTTTGTTACATAGGTAAACGTGTGCTATGGTGGTTTGCTGCACCTATCAACCCATCACCTAGGTATTAAGCCCAGCATGGATTAACTATTTGTCCTGATGCTCTCCTTCCCCCCATCCCCCCGCCGACGAGCCCCAGTGTGTGTTGCTCCCTACCCTGTGTCTATGTGTTCACATTTTCAGCTCCCACTTACAAGTGAGAACATGCGGTGCTTGGTTTTCTGTTTTTTTGTTAGCTTGATGACAGTAATGGCTTCTATTTCTCTGCAAAGGACGTGATCTTGTTTTCGTTTTGTTTTGTTTGTTTGTTGTTTTTGAGATGGAGTTTTGCTCTTGTTGCCCAGGCTGGAGTGCAATGTTGCCATCTCGGCTCACTGCAACCTCTGCCTCCCGGGTTCAAGCGATTCTCCTGCCTCAGCTTCCCGAGTAGCTGAGATTACAGGCATGTACCACCACGCCCAGCTAATTTTTTGTATTCTTAGTAGAGATTGGGTTTCTCCATGTTGGTCAGGCTGGTCTTGAATTCCCAACCTCAGGCGATCCACCCACCTCAGCCTCCCAAAGTGCTGGGATTACGGGCATGAGCCACCATATCCAGTTGATCTTGTTCCATTTTATGGCTAAAAAGTATTCCATGGTATATATGTACCACATTTTCTTTATTATAATTGATGGGCACTTAGGTTGATTCCATGTTTTTGCTGTTGTGAATAGTGCTGCAATGGACATACATGTGCACGTACCTGTATAGTAGAGTGATTTATATTCCTTTGCTATATACCCAGTAATGAGATTGCTGTGTCATATGGTATGTCTGGTTCTAGGTCTTTGAGGAATCACCACACTGTCTTCCACAATGGTTGAACTAATTTATATTCCCACCAACCATGTAAAACCATTTCTATTTCTCTGCAACCTCACCAGCATCTGTTGTTTCTTGACATTTTAATAATTGCCATTCTGATTGGCATAAGATGGTATCTCTTTGTGGTTTTGAATTACATTTCTGTAATGATCAGTGATGTTGAGCTTGTTTTCATATGTTTGTCGGCTGCATAAATATCTTCTTTTGAGTAGTGTCCTTTGCCCACTTTTTAATGGGGTTGTTTTTTTCTTGTAAATTTGTTTAAGTTCTTTGTATATTCTGGATATTAGACTTTTGTCAGATGGTTAGATTGCAAAAATTTTCTCCCATTCTGTAGGTTGTCTGTACGTTCTGATAGTTTCTTTTGCTGTGCAGAAACTCATTTAATTAGATCCCATTTATCAATTTGTGCTTTTGTTTTAATTGCTTTTGATGTTTTTGTTTGTTTGTTTTTTCTGTTGGTTAGTGGTTTTTTTCTTATTGCATTTTAGGTTTGGGGGTACATGTGAAGAACATGCAAGATTGTTGCTTAGGTACACACATGACAGTGTGATTTGCTGCCTTCCTCCCCATCACCTATATCTGGCATTTCTCCCCATGCTCTCTCCCCCCAACTCCCCACCCCCCGCTGTCCCTCCCCTATTTCCCCCTGACAGACCCTAGTGTGTGATGCTCCCCTCCCTGTG
>CAUYLG010077711.1:0-20000 GCA_963573385.1 Cacajao melanocephalus
AACAACCCAAAATATTTTTTTTGCTGAATTTTTTTTTTTACCCCCGGGTTTTTATATAAAACTACCACCCGCCCGCAATTCCAAAAAAAAAAAAAAAAAAAAAAAAAAAAAAAAAATCAACTACAACTTGATTTAATTTGTAAATTATTTTGAAATCCTTCTAAAGAATTTCCAAGTCATTGACGTTCCAGGAAGGATTAAATAAAATAAAATTAGCTCATAAGGGCTAATCATATGTGTTCTCTAGTTTAAATGTATAGATTCATGACTTCAGCTGCTTTTCCATTAAATCCTGTTTTTTTTTGTTGAAAACTGTGTGAGCCCACACTGTTTGTTACTATTTGTATTTGTACAGTAGATATTTACTGCTCTTGTAGGAAACAGCAAAACTTTCCTGCTCAAAGGAAAATATGAAAATGGGGGAGCGAAACAGGTGCAAGACACAACCAGATGGGAATTATTACCCGTTAGTTTGCAATCAGCATCATAGAAGAAAATACTTTAAAAAACATGAAAAGCTAAAGTTTTCTCTTCCTGTTACATGAGGCTAATATTTCACTCCTGCACTTAAATATGCATGTCAGCAGGTCTCTAGCTACAGGAGGAAAATTCTGACGATCATACAAAAAACAGAACCATTGAAAAGTTCATGCTGAATAGGAAGGCTGAATTTCTGTCTCTCTTCTATTAGTAAGCTGCTGCAAAATTTTCTGAAAAATGAAAGTAGCATAAAAATTCAAAATAAGACAACAAAAATGAGGCTTAAAAATGTTTTGTTAAGGTCACTAATATCATAGCATAAACTGTACATTTTATAAACTCTAAATGCACACTGAATCTAGGGTTCATAGTCATTATAACCTCGCTGTCAGCAGAAAGCTTAGAACAGCACTGTTTATCCCTCTACCCTCTCACAATGAAGTATGTAGAGAAATAAATTTTATTAGAAAGAAAAGCAAAAGTGAAAAGGGTTATATAATTTCTTGCATTCTTCTCCATATTATGTAAGAATCTCAAAGCAATTCCGGCCCACAGGTTCCTAGTTTTATAGCTTCAGGGAACACTATCCACAGATATGTGGCTTTGTCACCAGCAAATATCACACCTACACTCTGCTGGTTTAAACTGTGTCATTAGATCTAAGCCTTTGAAAAATTAAGACATTGCCTTTCTTTAGTCTGCCCTGCTGTTTCTCTATGTATTTTTGTGAAGAATTTGAAGGATAATATGTGAATGCTATTTATGGAATAATAGAGATGTCATAGTAATGATCTACAAAATGTTATGTTTTATTGAACACCATCAGGTGTTTTAAAAAGGAAAACAGATAATATTGCCTACATATAAAGAAACTATTAATTCCTAAAAATCAAAAGAAATTTTGAGTACCAGAAATGTGTTAATTTGATACCTATAGTTCCTTGATGTGACCAATAATATTAAATTAATATTTTCTTAGTAGCAAATTATATAAATGCCTCAACTTACTGTAAGATTTACTCAATTAATTTCCATAACAAATTTGTCTTTAGTATATTCCTACTGGTTTAGATGATTCTACTGATTATTTCAAATGAGAATACATATGAAGTATATGCCGAGTACAAATGTTGGACAATTTTAAAAGCAGATTATGCCTTGTGAAAATATCAAGACGTTTTTCTAATTCAAAATGAATACAAGGGCTGTGTGTGTGTGTGTGTATATATATATACATATACACACACATAACATGTACATATATACATATATGTGTGTGTGTATACATGTGTGTGTATATACATATATACACACACACATAACATGTAGGGAATATATATATATATATATACACACACACACATACATGTCTGAGATAAATTTATTTCTGTACCATAAAGTATTTAGTGGAAATTATTGTATATACTACTCTTTCATTATAGAATATTTTATATTCTTCTTTAACATTTTATCATTATTAAGGGAATGTGTTCTCTTCCTGGGTCCACAAGGGGGCGTAGTTTCTAGGGCAGGAACTTCCCAGTGACATGACCTACCTGTCTTCCCCAAAGTCTCTATCCGGGAGACTTAAGGGTCTCTGTTTAACTTTGGCGCATGCAGGAAAAGGATCAAAGTCAATCACTCCAGCAGAAGTTTAAAGGAACCGTCTTAATTGGCCAGAGGGCTTAGAGGAGGTGGAAATTCCTCCCAGGTGAAAAGTCCCTATCCGCACATCCAGCCAGATTCCATATTTGAGTCCCCTTCCGTAATCCTCATGGAAGCTTTCTGTCTCATCTTTTTCTCTTTCCTTTTTCTCTTTCTCTGCCTAAAAAAATCACTTTCTGCAAAAACTCTGGGGTCCGATATTTACTTGTGAGCACATTGCTTCAGGTCCCCTATCCCATTCTTGGAAGGGCGAGAGACCAAGAGCCAGGAGCCCACCAGGGAGAGAGCTAAACCTCCCCTGCACCCTGAAACCTGGCAACATTATGAGCTATTGAAATGCATTCTCCCCTACATTTAAAACTATCTATATATGCTATTATATTTAAATATATAAATGTTTTATATATATATTCAAATATTATATATATGATTAATTTTTGTATGTTTATTCATTTTTATATGTTATATAATTTGGCATCATTTATTTTCCAAAATATATGGGGACTCCAACCTACTGTAGTGTCATAAAATTGGGAAATATAAGGAACTTACATGGTCGGGAAAAGAGCGGAAGAAGATGCCTCACAGATCCTGTATCAGTCCAAACTATGCGCCTCTCGGATTTTCTATTGTGAGGATGTTAGAGAAATTCCAGCTGAGAAGAACAGAGAGACTGAGAGACACAAGAGAATTTCTTTATTGGAGCTCTGGCTGACGGTGGCATTACAAAGGAAAATACCTTGCTTACATAATTTTGGGTGTGGAAAGATAAGACAGAAAAAAAAAACAGTTTAAACAAAGACATTTTGTCATTGAATTGTGACAAATTTTACAATCTTGAAAGTACATACACTGTCTACGGTTATCTAGTGTATGGCAACTGCGGAAGAAAACTGGTTTTTTCTTTACAGAAATATGCTTGTGGGCTGAGGGTCCAAAGATATGCTTGGGTGCCTTATCTTGGAAGGAGGAGGCTATGCTGGGTCTGCTTTAGCTAACTGCAGGCAATTTTAGGCTGGGAGTGTTGGTTTACTTGCTCCTCTGTTTCTTATAATTATTTTTGTGGCCTAGTCTTAAAGCTTAATATTTATTCTAAATTAATTTCTATTCTAAATTTTATTTTTCCTCCTCAGGGAATTTAACTGACCCATAGCCCCAGCTACTGTGCTCTGAAATGCATCCCATGAGAAGGCTGGAGGCTGCGTTTCCCATGGTCTCCTGCCAGGCAAGGCTTCAGGCAGGCCTGTACTTGAGGGACAATATGGCCCCAACAACCTTACAAATGTAGAGTCTGAGACCTACCTTCCCTCTCTCCTTCAGCAATCTTAGACCTATTTCACAAGCTGATAATTCTCCCACATTTCTCTCCTTTAAGTTCCCATTATTTGCCCAGTTCTACGCGAGTTAGTATGCTACTATAGATTGCATGGAATGTTACATTAAAGAATTTACAGACCAACAGTGAAAATGAATACAATATCTATTTCAGTCACGTATTTGTGATTACTATTAGGAGAAACAGACACGTGCATACAATGAAAAATATCCAGACAAATATATATGTGTAAAATTTTATATAAGGATATAAATCATAGTTAATATAGCTATTCTGATGAGGGAAATCTATGTGTGGCTATAAAGAAACTTCCAGGGAACCATCAGTATTACTGAAGTGAGGAGCAGGTTTTTGGGAAAGGGGAGGCAAGAAGAATTCAGTGACAATAAAGAAGAAACATTTTTATTTTGGAGGAGGGAGCATCAGGATATTTCTATTTTTCTTGCTTGTCCCATAAGAAATATGTTAGTTGGAGTATTTTAATTACATAAAAGTAGATCAATGTCTTCCAGATGCCTGTTTGTGTTCTGAAGGGAAAGAACTGTGCTACAAACAAGCACCGCATGCCTTTCCATCTGAAGAAGTCAGATTTCAATAGGAAAACAGGGGCTCTAACTCAGTTACATCTAATACAAGCTGTGCAATCACCTTGAGTCCCAATCTCCTTACTGAGAAATACAATTGCTGTAAGGATTAAAATAAATCATATTCAGAAAACTTCTTAAATCTCCGACCTCTTTTAATGGCCGGACATACCCATACATTTTACTTTTTGTTAAGCTATGTTCCCACCCTCCTCCAACACTAAAAAGAAAGATATTGAAAGTAGGTTCATTTGGTAACAGAAAAATTGAAATTACAGTTGTGTTTTCCTCCAAGTATGCTAGAATGTAAGTCCTGTGAAAGCAGGGATTTGTGTTGCTTTTGTTTACTGATGCATCCCAAGGATCTAGAATATCCTCTGCCACATAGATAGTGCTCAATAAATGTTTTGCATTAAGAGGAAAACAAGGAGCTGTTCTTAAAGAAGAAGAGCTTGGTTGATGACTAGATCCTATATGGCAATATCTGGTATACGACTTAAAGAAGTATTAGATTGGCTTGAAATACTTGATAAGGAATTATATTTGTAATGGTTCTGGATGCATGTCAGTTGCTCAGTGTTCATATGTATGAAGATTGCAGGAATTTTCCATATAAAATCTGGTGTTAGCGACTGAATTGACAGAGAGGAGGATGATTTGTCATCAGAATTTTTAAAGTTGTCAGGGATTCAGTGTGACCAAATACGGAAATAAAAGTTACACATAAAATGAATAAATAAGAATACTTGCTACAACACATCTGCATACAACGCAGTTTGTATTTTGCTGAGAATTTTTTGTACAGGCTTAAGGGAGGGAAATTTGGAGTTCAGAATGTACTCTGAAAGTAAATGCAACTAAGAGTGAAGTGTTGGCTCAATAATACAACTTTGTGTGTGTGCATATGTGTTTGTGTGTGTGTGAGTGTATGTGTTGTTCTCTTGAATTTGTGAAAAAATTTTGAAGTTGTCTAGGGTATTTGGTAGTTTGTACATTATGCTTTGAGATATGAAGTATCATACACTGTAGAATATTCATCTTATATATAGAATAGATGTTTGAGTGAGTTTATGGTTGGTTTTTCTATAATTTCCCTCTTACATTCTTATATTTCATCAGGAGAAAAAAACTAGTAATCAACCATATATATACATACATATATATATATATACACACACACACACACATACATATATCTATATCTATATACACACACATACATATATACACACATATATATATATATATATATACACATACATATATTTTATTGCATTTTAGGATCTGGGGTACATGTAAAGGACATACAGGATTCTTGCATAAGTACATACATGGCAGTGTGTTTTGCTGCCTGCATCCCCATCACCTATATCTGGCATTTCCCCCCATGTTATCCCTCCCCAACTCACTACCCCTCACTGTCCCTCCCCTAATCCCCCTCAACAGACCTCAGTGTGTGATGCTCCCCCCCCATGTCCATGTGTTCTCATTGCTCAACACCCACCTATGAGTGAGAACATTCAGTGTTTGATTTTCTGTTCTTGTGTCAGTTTGCTGAGAATGATGGTTTCCAGGTTCATCCATGTCCCTTTAAAGGGCACAAACTTATTGTTTTTTATGGCTACATAGTATTCCATGGTGTATATGTGCCACATTTTCCCAGTCTAGTCTATCATCGATGGGCATTTGGGTTGGTTCCAAGTTTTTGCTATTGTAAACAGTGATGCAATGAACATTCGTGGGCATGTGTCCTTATAATAGAACAATTTATAATCTTTTGGATATATACCCAGTAATGGGATTGCTGGGTCAAATGGAATTTCTATTTCTAGGTCCTTGAGGAATTGCCACACTGTCTCCCACAATGGTTGAACTACTTTACACTCCCACCAGCAGTTTAAAAGTGTTCCTATTTCTCCACATCCTCTCCAACATCTGTTGGCTCCAGATTTTTTAATGGTCGCCATTCTAACTGGCATGAGATGGTATCTCAATGTGGTTTTGATTTGCATTTTTCTAATGACCAGTGATGATAAGCATTAAAGTAAACCTTCCATGAAAGAAAACTCCATTCTTATATTGTGTGTCTGTGTTTTCTTATTCTGTATTTAGAGAGCATTTTTATTAAAAATGTCTATATAGACCTTTGTTTAAATGAGAAAGACTGCTGTATGACTATACATGCCATGAATAGAATCTTTTAAAAGATCAAAGCCGAACTTTGGTTCTGTTGTTGAGACAGGAACCTCACACTGAGCACTGTGCTTGATTCATACCACTCAAACAACCATGGTTGATTACATTCATTTTCCTGTAACTCAAGGACTCCTACTATTCAGTCTTGATACCACAACCTCTTCATAAGACACTCTCTTCCTACACTTGCTCAGCCCGTTACCCAAAGCCATCTACCAATTCAGTGCAAACCCTTTCAAAATCCTAATAGAATTTTTTCTGGAAATATAAATTCTAAAATGTATAGGAAACCAGAAAATACTTCAAATAGTCAAAGCCATCTTGAGAAAGAAGAACAAAGCTGGAGGCCTCACACTTCCAGATTTCAAAACGAATGGGAAAGCTACAGTAATTTAAAACCATAGAGTCCTGGCAGAAGACAGGCATACAGATTGATGGAACAGAATAAAGAGCCTGGTCATAAACTCACTTTATAAGGTCAACTGATCTTCCACAAAGCTGTGTAAAATACACCTAAGAAAAGGATAGACTTTTCAACAAATGATATGAGGAAAAGTGCATATCCTGGTGTGAAAGAATGAAATTAGAACCTTGCTTTACACAACACACAAAAATTAGCTCAAAATTGATTGAACACTTAAGTATAAGACCTGAAACTATAAAGCTACAAGTAGAAAACGTAAAGAAAATATCTTCTTGAAGTTTGTCTTGGCAAAGATTTCTTTTATATTATCTGAAAAGCACCAGAAACTAAAGTAGAGAGGTGGGATAGCATCAAACTGAAAAACTTCATTAGAGCAAAGGAAACAATCAACAAAGCAAGGGCAACCTACAGAATGAGGAAAAGTATTTGCAAATTACACATCTGATAAAAGATTAATATCCAAAGTACATTAAAAATTTTTTTCAATTTGATAGAAAAAAAAAAAACAACAATGAATATCCCAGTTAAAAATTGTCAAAGGACTTAAATAGACATTTCTCCAAAGAAAGCACACAAATGACCAATAAGTACATTTAAAACATGCTTTAATGTCACCAGTCATTAAGGAAACAAAAATCAAAATTACAATGAAGCGTCACCTCATAACTGTTAGGATGACTATTATCAAAAAACAAAGCAAAAAAAAAAAAAACAGGGTTGGCAAATAGACAAATTGAAACTTTTGTGCACCTTTGGTGAGAGTGTAAAATGGTACACCCATGATGAAAACAATATGGAATTTTCTCTAAAAATTAGAAATAGAACTACCATAAAAATCTAGTAATTTCACTTCTAGGTATTTATCCAAAGAACTGAAATCTGGATCTCAAAGATGTTTTTAAACCCATGTTCATTTCAGCATTATTCATAAGAGAGTTGGTTTGGCTCTGTGTCCCCATCCAAATCTCACAAAAAACTGTAATCCCCAATGTGCAGAGGGACATGATAAGAGGTGATTAAATCATGGGGTAGTTTCTCCCTTGCAGTTCTTGTGATAGTGCTGAGTTCTCACAGATCTGATTGTTAGAAAGTAGGTAGCACTCCCTGCTTTGCTCTTTCTTTCTCTCCTGCTCCACCATGTGAGGACACAGTACTTACTCCTCCTTAGCCTTCCACCTTGATTGCAAGTTTTCTGAGGCCTCCCCAGCCATGCTACCTATATAAGCTGAAGAACTGTGAATCAATGAAACCACTTTTCTTCATAAATTACCCAGTCTTAGGTAGTTCTTTACAGCAACGTGAGAATGGACTCATACAACAAGATTTAAGGTAAGGAATTAAACTCAGTGCCTGTCAGTGGATGAATGAAAAGAGAAAATATGCTATACACAATGAAATCTCATTCAGTCTTAAAATTTAAAAGAAGGAAATCCAATCATATGGGACAACATGGAAGAACCTTGAAGACATTACTGTAAGTGAAATGAGCCAGTCACAGAAGAGCAAACACTGCATGATTTTACTTAAGCAAGTTATCTAAAGTAATCAAACACATAGTAACAAAAAGTAGAATGATGGTTGCCAGTGGCTGGAGCAAATGGGTAGCTGCTGTTCAGCAAGAACAGTTTCAATCCTGCAAGACCCAGAAGTTCAATTGATCTGTTGTATAGCACTGTGCTTCTAGTTAACAATACTGTATTATATACTTAGAAAAGTGTTTGGGAGTAAATACTATGTATGTGGTTCTTTTTTTCTACTACAATAAAAAATAGTTTTTATCATAGATTATTTGTATTATTATTGCTACTTAGTTTATATAATACTTTAATTAAAAGTCACTTGAAAGAAAGTTAATAAAGTGGTTTATGGCTATATAGTCTTCTGCTGGGGAGAAGAGATAGCCTTGCCTTCTCCTGTTGACCATCGTCCCTGACAACCTTCTTCTAGGTCAGTATTGGCTAATGCTAGTCTCCCCAGTGGGCCTTCCTAGGGCATTTCAGTATCATTACATTTACTATAGAAAATTGTTTTCGAGTAAAGTCACTTCTCAGTCTCTGTCATGAAACAGCCTATTAATGTTTGTGAACTTCAGTTTGTTTCATCTGTAATGATAACAGCTCTTATATTCATCTCACAAAGATATGAAAATAGAAAATTAAAGATCACACGAAGAAAATTTCTTTGAAAAGAATACATAAAGATATAGTACTATTGTTTTTCAGAAAACGGCTAAAATATCTCTGAGCTACAAAGGAATTCTTCTAACAGGAAAGAAATACACATGGTGGAAATTTAAAATAGGGTTTTTTGTGATATGTAAATTACTGTGTTATTAAACCACTCAAATGTGGGCTATCACTGAGCTTATTTTTACAGTGCTGCAGTGTTCCGACAAGTTTCATTGGCATAAATCAATGTATAGGCTACCATATATTGATGAATCAGCTCTTTTGCAACTACTGAAAACACAATTCATTGTCCAGGCATTTCTCTATCTCTGACACAATCAAAATGCTTTACCTTCCAGGAACAGTTGAGTTTGTCAGCTTATCATCTTACTAACTTTCAAGAACAAAATATGAGTTTGTAAGCTGTGATTCATAAGAAACAGTATTACAAAGTTTTGTTAGTGATTGCTCTTACATTAGTGGATTGACTTAAAGAAAATTTAAGAAACATATAAGATCTTAGAAAATAAATGTTGAAGCTATTTTAAAGATTTGTAGGACACAGAAGATTTTTTCCCCCTAGACCATTTACACTCAATGCAAACATAATATACCCTTTTCAGGATGTTTGCCAAGCTATGACTTATGAACTTTTTGATTAGAATTGATCTTTTCTAAGGAAAGAGGTCAGCAGCCAAGTTTGAACATGATCACCTGGCCATAGCTGACTGGACTAAGAATGGACTCTTGAGAAATGAGAACACAATAAGATGCTCAATCCTAAGCATCTGGATTTTGGATTCAGAAACAGTTACTGTATGTAGCTTAAAGTATATGTGATATAAAAATTAAGTACCTGTGGATCAGCCTTTCTCCATTATGTTTAAAAAGTTGGTTGAGACAGAGAGAAAGAGAAAGAGAGAAAGATAGAATTAGCTATAGATAAAAGAAAAAAAAAGACCTAATATAGTAGAATGAAAACATATCACCCAAAATATATCTATATTTTTATCCATTTTATCAGTTATTTCTAGTTTCTTTCTGATATCTGGCTATTTGACTTTTACCTAAACTTATGTTCTATTACTAGTGATTGACAAAAATTTACTATTAATATGCTACATGAATACAATTCTTGTTAAGCAATAAAGAAACTATACATTATACACCAGAGATGTTGGATGAGATTTTTAACGACTTGGTCCTTTATGTTCATTTAGCCAAAGAAATGAGTGGATTTGACGCATACCTCTTATGACTAAAGCTTAAAGAGACATTTTGTGATTGGAAATGTTCTATTTCTCTATTGCTATCTATAAAGCCAAGATAATCCAAGTAGGTAGGGCTCCTTTAACTTTGGTTCTAGATGAGGAGAGGCAGAGATTACTCATGGAGAATATAAAATAAGAGTTAAAGCAAAAAAGCAACCATCAAACAAATAAAACTTCTACTGATGCAGGCCACTGATATTACAAAGTCATTTTTATTTCAGCATAAGATACCCAGAGCATAACTGATAGAGGAGTGAAACACTAATAATAGGGTACAGAACGGGAGAATGTTTTGAAGAATTATATAAGGCTTTACAATTGTACACTAGATAACAAATATGATTCTTTTGGATGAATCAGTGAAAGTGCAGGGAAAAATAATTTGTTAGATGGATCTTTAGAAAAGACAAGACTATAGGGAGCTAGTCTTGGTAGAAAGTACCTATTCTGATAATAGATTTAGTGGCAATAATATTACTTGCATTTTGCAAGCAATATATATTAGGGGAAATCAGAGGCTTCTATATACAAATACTCAGACGTAAAACATGAAAGGTAGTATATTAGAGTTCTTCCTCTAGAGAACCAGAATCAATAGGTACATATACATGTAGAGAGTAAGATAGTTGTTTTAAGGAATTCACTTATGTGATTGTGGAAGCTGGCAAGTCCAAAATCCTCCGGGCAGTCTGACCCATAATTTTAAATTGGCTCATAAAATTAGCCATAACAAGAAGATTGTGGGGGGAGTTCTACTTTTTTTTTTAATAACTGAGAGACACCGAGCAATTTTGAGTGGGCAGGCCTATGTTAAGAGATTCAAGAATAATATAATGTTAACCTCTAGAAATTTGTAGTGAACAGACTCAGTTATCTTTTACCTCAATCTCTTTCTTTTAAAAATCTTACATCAATAGAAGTAATATTTAATCCCTTTTCAGAATAGACTCTTACAGAAACCCAATCACTTCTAGTTCCTGTAGACCTTCTCCATATCATTTTCTTTTTATCACAGCTCAATATTTAATTACTCAAATCCTTTTATTTCTTGAGATAACTCAACAGGACTCTTCATTCCTATTTTCTTATATCTAATTTATTGTCAAATAAAGAACAATTTATTGGGCCCTTACACTGTTTTACTGAAACTACTGTGGCAAAAGCAACTAATAACTTCAAAACTAAAATCACTTAATATCATTTTTTAAAAAATTATTCACCATGTTTAAATTATTTGCCAAATTTGATCCCATTGCCTAATCCCTTCTGCATTAAAAAAAAGAAAACTCTCCTACTTTCATTTTAAAAATGTATTCTTCCTTCTTCTCACTCTTAGTTTTTTGGGCTGCTTTTTTGAGAGTTTGAAAAAAAAAACCAATAAATATTGCTCTGAATATTTTTTATTTTATTTTTTATTTTTATTTTTTTGAAATCTGAATATTTTTTAAAAGCAAAATATACTCAATGCAAAAAGATTGGATATGCATAATGACAAAAAGCTATAAGACAAAAAAATCATCTGTAACTCTAACTTCATTGCTAATATTTGGATTCTGTTTTGCAGTATCTATGTAATCTACATATATATTTTAAAAATATCATTATAGTGTCAATATTCGTAATATCATATTTAAATGCTTTGTTTTTTCTTTGATCAGAGTAGATATTTATTTAACAAAATAACTAACCAGAATCAGTATACTGAAAGCAAAACAAATTTCAGGTAATGGCAATTTCAAGTTCCTACAGTGAACAATCCCTTCTATTATATATATATATATATATATATATATATATATATATATATATTTGTGTGCCTTTATGAATACTTTTGAAAAAGTATACACATATGTATACCCTATTAGGAAACGGAACAAGTTATCAACTGCTTTAGACTTTGCAGTTTCATTTAAAATACAATGAACTTTATACTGTACTGATTTATGTATTTTGACAACAAGTAATGGTTGTATAATAACCATTTTAAGGATATATTTTATCAAAAATCTATTGTTTTTCAAAATTTGGGTCTATTATGTCATACTTTATTCTGTTCTATTGATCTATTTTACATATAGCTTTACAATATAGTGGTTTTTATTTTCTTTGTTTTCTTTTGTTTGAAATGGAGTTTAACTCTTGTTGCCCAGGCTGGAGTGCAGGTAGGATCTCAGCTCACAACAACCTCTGCCTCCTGGGTTCAAGTGATTCTTCTGCCTCAGCTTCCTGAGTAGATGAGATTACAGAAGCGCACCACCAAGCTTAGCTAATTTTTGTATTTTTAGTAGAGACAGGATTTCACCATGTTGGCTAGGCTGGTGTCAAACTCACAACCTCAAGTGATCCACCTGCTTGGGCTTCCCAAAGTGCCTGGCCAACAGTAAAGCTTTGATGTCAGGTAACAGAATTTATGTAAACTGCTGCTTATTTTTCGAAGTTATTACAGCTATCTTATGGCTTTTACACTTCCATAATTTTTCTATTTCTTAAATAAACTTATTTTAAAATAGATTTAAATTGATATAAAAGTTTGAATATACTGCACACTTTTATCAGTCTTTTCTATTATTAACATATTTTATTAATATGACAAATTTTTCATGATTAATGAACCAATACAAATGCACTACTATTAACTACAATATGTAACTTTATTCAGATTTTTTTTGTTGCCTAATGCCCATATTCTGGTCCTGGATTCTATCCCCCACCTTCGCTATTTCTGGATCTTTTCTGGTTTTAATGGAGCATTTTATATGATTCCATTCTGCGTCTTCTCTTGGCATATAAATTATTTCTCTTTTTTTTATTAGTTAGTCTGGAATTTATGTTTCCAATTAATTAAGTCTACTTTCAAATAGCACTAAGTAGCTTCAACTGTAATGCTGTTAGGTCATTCTAGAATATTCCAAATCCCTCACTTTCATCCCTTGTGATTTTGCTGTCAGCCATTTCACTTCTTGATATACAAAAGTCATCAAGTTATTATCATTGCTTTAAGCAAACTACTATGTTTTACATATATTAGCAGTAAAATAATTATTTTCCTTTCATTTATTCCTTCTCTACTGATCTTTCTTCTTATGCAGAACTTTTTTTTATTACCAGGCAGTCTGACAGGCTGCAGATTTAAGAAAGAATTGATGTTGCATCTCCAACCCAAAGGCAGTCTGGAGAAAGAGTTCTCTCTTCTTTGAGACAAAGTTTCCTCTTCCTATATTATTTTCCTTCTGTCTGGAGACTTTCTTCCAACATTTCCTACAGGAAAGGTTGGGCAGGTTTTCTGGCATTGAATTCCTTCAGCTTTTATTATTTATCATTCATTCCTGAAGGATGATTCCATTTATATTAGTCTGTTTTAATAATAAAGACTAAGACTGGGGCACTTATAAAGAAAAACAGGTTAAATGGACTCACAGTTCCACATGGCTGGGAGACTTCACAATTATGGCAGGAGGCAAAGGAAGACAAAAGTGACATCCTACATGGCAACAGACAAGAGAGTCTGTGCAGGTGAACTGACCTTTATGAAACCATCAGATCTCATTAGACTGATTCACTATCATGAGAACAGCATGGGAAAAACTTGCCCCCATGATTCAATTATCTCCCACCAGGACCCTCCCATGACATGTGGCAATTATGGGAGCTATAATTTGGCTGGAGACACAGCCAACCCATATCACCATTAAAAGAATTATGTTTTTTTTCTTTTTTCTTATAACACTTTAAGTATTTCACTCTTTTCTTGATGCTTGCACAGTGTCTAATTTTAGGTCTGGTGCAATTCTTATACTTATCCTTCTTTATATGCTGTATATTTTCCTTTATATTTTTGTATAAAGTACAATGGCTTTCTTCAAGATTTATTTTTTATATTTTATGTAGTACGGTTTTTATATGATAAAATGATTTGTGTTGTTTTTTGATATTCATTCTGCTTAGTGTTCTCTGAGCTGCTTCTATCAATGGCTTGGTGTCTGCCATTAATTTTAGAAAGTAACAAACCTGCGTGTTCTGCACATGTACCCCAGAACTTAAAATATAATTAAAAAAAAGAGAGAAAAAATGAAAAAATAAATGGAAGTTTTTTGCTACTATCAGTCCACAAATTATTCTTTTCTGCTCTCTCTTTCTTCTCCTTCTGCTCATCAAATTATACGTGACATAACTTTTGATAATGCCTCACATTCCTTGGATTTTCTTTCTTTTTTTTTTTTTTTTTTGAGACAGTCTTGCTGGAGTGTGGTGACACAATCTCAGCTTGCTGCACTTGAACATCTGCCTCCTGGGTTCAAGTGATTCTCCTCCCTTAGCCTTCTGAAAAGCTGGGATTACAGGAGTGTGTCACCACACTAGGCTAATTTTTGCATTTTTTTTTGTAGAAATGGGATTTTGCTATGTTGTCCAGGCTGGTCTCAAACTCCTGGCCTAAAGTGATCTACCTCTCCCCACCAGCCTCCCAAAGTGCTGATATTACAGGTGTGAGCCAACATGCCCAGCCTACACCTTGTATATCATTCATATTTGGCCCTCATATTTTTTTCTATTCTTTTTTCTGTTTACGTTTCAGTTTGGGAAGTTTCTACTTACATAACTTCAAAAAGCCTGATTACTTTCTAAGCTACGTTTAGTCTATTTATCAAGCAGTTCTCATTTCTGTCACATTTTTAATTTCCAGCATTTTCTTTTGATTCATTTTTAAAATTTTAATTTATCTGCTTTTAGTACCTATCTGTTGTAACATCTTCTATACTTTTTCTATTGGAGTCTGTAACATATTAACTATTGTTATTTTAGATAACCTGTCTGATGATTTCAATACCTGTTTTCCATTTGAGTCTGGTTCTGATGACTGCTTTGTCTTTTAAGACTGTGATTTACTTTTGGCATGCCTCGTGATTTTTTTTTTGTTAGTGTCTTCTATTACTGTATTAAATTGCTCTTACATTGCTGCAAATATACTACCCAAGACTGGGTAATCTATAAAGGAAAGAGGTTTAATTGACTCACAGTTCAGCATGGCTGGCTAGGCCTCAGGAAACTCACAATCATGGTGAAAGGAAAAGTAAACATGTCCTTCTTCACAGGGTGACAGGAAGGAGAATGCATGAGTGCCTAGCGAAGGGGGAAGCCCCTTATAAAACCAAAAGATCTCACAAGAACCAACTCACTATTACGAGAACAGGATGGAGGAAATCACCCCCATAACTCAATTATCCCCACCTGGTCCCTCTCCTGACACGTGGTGGGGTGTAAGCGGCAGGGCATCCCTGTGCGGATGTTCACGTACTCCCTGATTCCCTTGAGCTTGGCTACTTGGTGGAAGTAGGCAGCACAGGTGCACCTCCTGATGATGTCCCAGTCAGTGCCACACGAGGCCAGGCTCATCCGCTGCTGCACCATGATGTCCTTGAGTTGAGCTCGCACCTCCGGGACCTTCCACATGGCCTTAGCATGGATGAAATGATCATTACACCAGATGGTAGGTCAAATGATCGCTTTCAGGGATAGCAAACTTCTCCTGGATTTGATCACTCTCCTCCTCTCTGCTCTTGGGCCTGTAGAAGATGACCAGGACCGAGAGCATGGAGACGATGAGCAGGATCCTGGAGAAGCAGCCCATGTCACAGGACACGATGAGCATCTTGGACAGGGCAGGGTCCAGTGGGAACTCCACCATCAGCCACCCGGTAGAGGTCAGACCACCTGTGTTGTCCAGGGCCCTGAGGATCCAGAGCTGATACATGGAGTTGAGCATGTTGTCCTCCGGGGGCGGGTCCATGAAGTGGAACTGCAGCAGGTCCTGCACCCCAACGGACTTGAGCAGCAGCACCACGTTGGCCAGGTTGGTCCTCTGGATCTCGGGCACTGTGGTGTTCAGGAGCTCGTTCTTATAGGTGCTCTGGGTGTAGAGCCTGAAACACTGACCTGGGCCCATCCTGCCGGCTCACCCTGACTGCTGGTTGGCATTGGCCTGGCTAATGGGATAGATCTGCAGAACATCCATGCCAATCCTGGGGTTGAAGACCTTTAATTTGCAATAACCAGAATCGATAACAAACATGATGCTGTCAACAATCAGGGACATCTCGGCAAGGTTGGTGGCAACAATGCACTTCTGAACACCACCCAGAGCCTTCTGGAAGATTTTGGCCTGGAGGTCAGAAGGCAGCTGGGAGTAGATGGGTAGCACGGCCAGGCCAGGAGCATTCTCCAGTTCCTCCAGATGCTCCACAATCTGGTCTGAGGTCACCTCAATGTCCTCTTGGCCAGGCATGAAGATAAAGATGTCCCCAGGGGCCCCTGGCAGGTGCACCTGCAACGACTGCTCACTGTAGCCTCCATGCTATCCTCCTGCAGGGTCTTGCTGAAGAGGATGTCAACAGGGAAGGTACGGCCAGGGATGTGGAAGCTGGGCACGTTCCCAAAAAAGGTAGCAAACTTCTTCGCATCCATCGTGGCTGATGTGACGATGAGCTTCAGGTCTGAGTGCCGAGCCACTACCTCCCGGAGCAGCCCGAAGAGCACGTTGGTGTTGAGGGGGCGCTCGTGCGCCTCATCCATGATGATGGCGCTGTAGTGATCCAGCTCAGCTTCTCAGAGGGACTGTCGGAGCAGGATCCCGTCGGTCATGTTTTTGATCAAGGCATTTTGTGAAGTGCAGTCTTTGAAGCAGATGGCGTAGCCCACCTCCTCGCCAAGGTTTCCCCCCCCGACACCATTTCTACACTGACTCTCTTGGCCACTGACATGGCAGCCACGCGCCAGGGCTGGGTGCACCCAATCATCCCGTAGTCCGTGTAACCATCTTCATGAAGGTACTGCGTCAGCTGAGTGGTCTTACCACTCCCCGCCTCCCCAACCACGATCACGATGCTGTTGTCTCTGATAATCGCGAGCAGTTCCTGTTGCATTGCGAAGATGGGCAAGTACTACTGCCTCTGCTTCAGGATGGACTGCTTTGCAAATTCACTGCTGGCTTCACGCTTTTTCTTCATGTGATCTGCAAACTTTTGCTCTGTCCTGTAGTCTACCTTCCCGTCCTCGGTCACAGCTTCATCTGGCTCTTCCTCCTTCTTGACGCCCATTGTGTCTCCCAGTTTGGTCCCAGCCAGTCCCCAGAGTTTGTGCTGAGCCTTCTTGCGTTCCTTCTGCTCCCTGTGCTTCCGCACCGTTTGGCTGCCTTTCCCAGCAACGACGGCCAGGTCAGAAGTGGCGTCCTTCACTGGAATCGCCGCACCCGGCTGCTTGGTGAAGACAATGCACCCATTCAGAAACGGAGGCACCAGACTGTGCAGCATCAGGGGCACCTTGGCCACGTTGTCCTCTTCAAAGTCTTCATCCACCTCCAGCCGATGGACCACCCCACTGGTGAGCATGCGGTTCGTCTCCCAGCGCTCGTTATCCTCATGGATCCATCTCTGCTGAGCCGAAATGCGCTTCTGCTTCTGTTTATGCAGGTGCTGCTCCCACCTCCTCACATGGTCCTTGGAGGAGAGGGCCAGCGGATTGTGGAACTCATCATATCCCTTGTCCATCATGTACCAACCCCCTATCGGCTGGCCTCTGGTCATCCTCCCACTGCTGCCGCTCCTCCTCCGTGTCAAATGAAATTCCTTCTTCACCCTCTTCGCGTCTTCCTCGGCCCCCGGACAGATGTGGGGTGGACCCCAAGTGTCTTCTGTCATCGGCCCACTCGTATTTGTAGGAGGGAGTTGGCAGAAGAATTCAAGATCAGCCTGGCCAACGTGAGGAAATCCTGTCTCTACTGAAAATACAAAAATTGGCCTAGCATGGTGGCATGCACCTGTAGTCTCAACTAATTGGGAGGCTGAGGCATGAGAATCACTTTAACCTGGGAGGCAAATGTTGCAGTGAGATCATATGGCACTACTGCACTACAGCCTGGACAAAAGAGAGACCCTGTCTCCAAAAAAAAAAAAAGTGAATTCAGTTAAAATAAGATAACTAACACAAACTCTAGCATAATATGACTAGTGTCCTTATAAAAAGAATTTTGACATAGGCACACAGGGAGAACTCCACATGAAGATAAAGACAGTGACAAAGTGATGCTCTATAAGCCAAGGAACACCAAAGATTTCTGGCAAACCACTAGACATTCTGGGAAAACATGGAACAGACTTTTCTTCACGGCTTTCATGAGAAACCAATCCTGTCAATACCTTGATCATGGACTTTTAGACTCCAGAACTGTGAAGCAATCAGTTTCTGAGGTTTAAACCATAAGTTTGTAGGAGTTTGTTAACACAACCCTAGCAAACGAATACAGATTTTTGAAACTGAGAAGCAGAGTGCAGCTGTAACAATATGGAAGTATTTGAAATTGGATAATGAATAGGAGCTGGAAGAATTTTGAGATGTATGATTTGAAAAAGCCTAAATTGCCTAGAAGAGACTGTTAGTAAAATACGGACATTAGAGGCAATTCTAGTGATGGCTCAGAAATAAAAGAGGAAAGGTATAAAGTTACCATCATTGTAAAGAATATCTTGTCATAAAAATAATGTTGCTAGAAATATAAATAATAGAGGTGATTCTGATGAAGTCTCCAGTGGAAATGAGGAACATATTAATTGAAACTGAAGGAAAGGTGAACCTTGCTCAAATAACATATGAATGGATTGAGATGGAAAATAGAACTGGTAAGTGGAAAACTGGCATATTTAGATGAGAAGTTAGTTAGTTTGTTTGTTTCTTAGATACGGAGTCTTGCTTTGTTGCCCAGGCTGGAGTGCAGTGGCACAATCATAGCTCACTGCAGCCTCAAAATCCTGGGCTCAAGTGATCCTCCCACCTCAGCCTCTCATGTAGCTGGGACTATAAGCAGGCACCACTATGCCCAGATAATTTTTCCCCCCACCTTTAGTGATGGGGTCTTTCTATGTTGCCAAGGCTGGTCTGGAATGCCTAGCCTCAAGTGATATTTATGCCTTGGCCTCCAAAAATATTTGGCTTACATGTGTGAACCACTGCATCTAGCCTAGATGAAAAGATTTCTTAGCAAAGTGCTGAAGGCATGATGTGGTTTCTCCTTGCTGTTTATAGTGAAATGTGAGAAATAAGAAGTCCAGTGAAACTCAATTGCTAAACAAGAAGTACAGTATTTTGTAAGATTTAGGCTTATTCAGATAGCATACCCTTGAAACAGGGCCAAGAGTGTAGCTGGACAAATGCTTGCTACAGTGATTTAGGTGTATGATATAAGGATTCAATCAACCATGTCAGTAGAAGTCAGGAATACAGATACAGTGATTCACAAAAGGGATGTGGAAGCCTCTCTTGTGTGATGTCTTGGACCTCTGTGAATTGCAAGGGAAGTAGACAAGATTTCTGAAAATTTTGAAACAGCAGAAACACTGCCTGCCTGGACTAATAAAGACATAGATGGGGTGAAATAAAAGAACAATGAGAACAGAATCAGTGAAGGAATAATGACTTTGAGATCAGAGCCACAGATCAAGAGAGCAGGGCCACTTCCAGGAGGTTCCAGAATGCAGACTTCCAGGGAAAGCCTGGGAAACTGGGCTACCTCCCTGAGAGGCATGTTGGGGGATAGGGAGTATAGCCAAGATTGAGACATTGACCTCTACCTGTGGAAGTCTGGCCTGCAGTTCCTGAGTCAACGAAAGATGAATGAATGCACTCTCACATCATTACAGTGATTCAAGTGGCCTACAGATGACCGTCAGCTGCTTTCAGAGGGCAACTGCAGCCAATTGACCAAGACTCCCTGTCCATCATTACATTTATTCAGTAAAAGAATGCATAACAGAGGTTCTAAGTCAACACACTTGTGGATAATTAACATGGTTAAAAGAGTGGTTATGTGAATGATAAAAGCTTTAGGTT
>CAUYLG010077711.1:25000-30938 GCA_963573385.1 Cacajao melanocephalus
TATTTTGTAGAGTTAATAAGTTTGATTCAAAGGAAGAATACTTAGGGATTTTGTATTAAAAAGATTCCTTCTTTTCTGCTTGGAATTTTTAACAAAAGCACACAAACAAATATAAGCAATGTTTACACCAAAGCATTGCAACAGTCATTAAACAGAAACTAATTAATTCCATTTTTATCCCCTCTAGCTCAGTCAGAAGTATTATTAGATTGCACTATTAAAAATAAGATAAATTGATTAAATAATGAGAAAATAAATAACAGATAATTAAAAAGTTAAAATTCTTTAATTTCTATAAACAATTTTTCATCATAATGTTTACCACAATACCCTGAATTTGGAATATTCCATACACAAGGGCAATGATATATGAATATTAATATAGATAATACAATTTATAGGTTTTGAAAAATTTTGCTTTTGTTTTTATTGTCATTTTCTCTTGCTTTATATTTTACCTGCCATTAAGCCCAAAGTTGAAACTTTTTTGGTTATTTATTCTTTTTCTTTTTTTTCTTTTTTTTTGAGACAGAGTGTCTGTCACTCTTGTTGCTCAGGCTGGAGTACGATGGCATGATCTTGGCTCACCATAACCTCTGCCTCCCAGGTTCAAGTGATTCTCCTGCCTCAGCCTCCTGAGTAGCTGGGATTACAGGCATGTGCCACCATGCCCAGCTCATTTTGTATATTTAGTAGACACAAGCTTTCTCCATGTTGATCGGGCTGTTCTCAAACTTCCCACCTCAGGTAATCCACCCGCTTCAGGCTCCCAAAGTGCTGGGATTACAGGCGTGAGCCACTGTGCCCAGCCCGTGGTTATTTATTCTTAGAACTTTTCTTCTCTGTTTGGAATAAGGACCAGAAAGCTTTTTAAAAAAATACAAATCATAAGATGTTGAAATAGGAATCTTCATTTGTTTTTGTTGTTGTCGCAAAAGGCTAAAAATGAATAGGAGGAAAAAGCTTCTACTTGCCAATGTGAATTGTTTAATCACCTATATAGAACTTATAAAGGAGATTTTATGGTTCTTAGGCCAATACTCACATTAAAAAGCTAAAATAGTTCAGACTAAAATGGTCAAATAAATAAGAGTGAATTTGAGTGTGTGTGTGTGTGTGTGTGTGCGCATGCTTGCATGTTTAAATATTATTTTTTGCTTTTGCCTATCTACTTTACCTTTGTTAAGCATATAATTGTGTCTTTTTTATTAAAAATTATGTCTTCATTAGAGAAAAACAGAAGTAAAAATATTTTGATTTAAAAATTCTAAGCAATTTTATACAAATATCTAAAGACCATTGCTGGGACCAGCAGCATTCATAGATAAGCGAATTGAGATTGGATTCTTATATTTTGCCAGGGTGTATATGCTCAGATTATACCACGGAAAGTCCAAAGCACCATGTTCTCTATCCACTAAGCTTAAATGACTGAGTTTCTAAACTTAGTTATTTATTTATTTATCTCCATTTTGACTAGTCAACAGAACTAGGTCTTGGTCTAAGGACCATAAAACCTTTGCTCCTATAAGAGTATTGGGTACGTGAATAGGTCAGTGGGATAGTCCTATTATATGCAGTGATTCAATAACTCAATTTGACAAAAGCTCTGTCACATAAAACACATGGACAAGTCTTCATTCTAGTTAGACAGCAAGAAAATGGTAACATCATGGAGAAGCAGGCACCAGGGATGTCCATGGGCTGGGCCCGGAAGGTGACATATTACTTTCACTCATATTCCATATGCTAGAACTTTGTCTCAGTGCAATTTCTAACAGCAGAGTTATCTAATAAATCTAGTTGCTGTTCGGACAGTGAATCTCCTGCATTAAATTGACACTAAGGAACATTGGTAGATGATCACATTCTCTATACGACATCTTCTTCTCAAAAGATTCCTTCTGTTCTCTTGTTTCAACTGAATTCTGACTTATTTCCAAAATATCATTTCTCTTTCATTAGTAATCAATTTTAAATTCTTCGATTTTTGTAGCTCAAAATAAAGAGGCAAATATTTACCCTAAGTGCTCATTGTCACCTTCAGACAATTACTCTTCTAAGGTTCTTGTAACATAAGTAAAGCAATAAGTGTACAAAGAATAAAATGAAAGTAATGAAGCAATAAGTGATCAAATAATAAACCAATGAGTAAAAAGTCTGCCCAGCTTTTCTTGAGAATCTTACCTCTTGACTCTATCACTTTCTTTGTTTCTGTAGCTATTTTATCTCCCCTCCAATTTTTAAAGGCTTGACATTACACATTTAATTTTACTCCCCATCAACAGTATTGCTATTGTCATGAGTGGCCCAACCAACACCTTGAACCCAGCATGCTTTGACTGCCTCAATTTAAGTATCCTTATTATTCACTTTATCAAATACATATTGGAGCAATAGTCATTTTACCACCAAATCACTAATTCAATGATTTTTTTCTTCTGTGTACAATCTAATTTCTTTTCAGTCTAATTGTTTAAACACTCTTGCAATTAATTATTGTAAAACAAAAATCTTATGCATGTTTTATTGCCTAATTTTTATATAATTTTGTAATTTACTTAGTCCATCAAAAATCTAAATTCATCAAAAATCTAAATTCATCAACCAAATTTCCTCATTTTCTTATGACAAAAAAATCATGCATGGGCTAAATTACTGTGGCTATAAATTCATTAATTTCAAATCTGTTCCAAATATGGTTTGAAGATCCTAACTTTTGCAATAATAATTGCAAACCTTCTCCACACTCCTCAGAATCAATACCCTTCCTATTTCTGTTCTCTCACTTTAGGTAAGCAAATTCACCTCCTACCTAACAGAAAGTGGAACATGTCAATTGAGAAAATGCTTTTCTTACTGCTTTCAAAACCAAATATTCATTTAAACTGGTATTTACTTTCTCCTCATTTCTTCTAGTTTCAAGAAAGAATATGTAATTTCCCCATCCCTTACTTCTACAGAGACTCCTGTGCAATCAATAGTCTTTTCTCATATCTTTAAATGATTCTTTGCTATATTAGGTTACCCATAAAAATCCTAACAGGAGTAAATACTTGTCAGCATAGATGCAAGGAGTATGACACCAAAAACATTCAAAGATTGTGATCTTATCCATTTTCCATCTAGCATTAATATCTGTTCCATCCCTTCCACAGACAAACTTAAAAATATTTGTCTATGCTGAAATTTCTTAAATACCCTTATTTTCCACTCATTTATTAGTGGTTTCCACAGTGATTACTTCCCTCATCGCTATATAAATACAGTTCTTAATGGGGTGTCTGTATTATCCATGCCAATAAATCCAATGAGTTTTATATCTTCTACATTATTTGATATTTCAGTAGCTTTTGAGACTTCAATTTTTCTTGTTGATAAACTTTCATCAATCAGCTTGACATTCTTTTGGTTTTATGTTTTCTCTTCATTTGACTCTTTATAAAGAGTGATATTGGACAGGGTAGTGAGGGAAGTCATATGATAAATGGTATTACTAATGCTGTTATCAGTTGTTAGACACTTCTATTTCAAACAAAATAAAGTCTAGGAATGGAAATAAAAAACAAAGTGAGGGTTTTCTATTGGACCATTTCCATGTAAGTCAACACAAAATCCCCTTGGATAGCCTTGATTTCATTTTTGCAGTATTCCGTTATGCAGACACATTTTTTATGGATATTCACAAATGAGTTGGGGAGATTTGAAGCATTAATCTTTGTATTTTAAAAAGTCTATTCTGCAGACTTTGACCAGACTAGTGCGATATGTGCTGTCCACATTTTCTCATAATTTCTTTGTTATCTAGAAAGGTTTATTTTTAACTATTGCAAAAATAAAAAAAGTAGGAAAGAAAAATAGAGAAGATCACTAGGAAAAGAAGAGTAAGATAAAAAGAAGGTAAGTTAGCTTCCTAAATTGATTTTATTTTCATTCCTAATATCCTTAATGCAAGTCAGAGTTGCCCACACATGGGAATTTAGAAAAAAATGAACACATGCTGTAATTAACTGGAAAGCTGGCTGCAAATGAATAGTAACTGTATTCTAACTTAGAGTTTTTTTACTCAGTGAATTTGACAAAAAGTTCTAATAACAGGTATTTTTAACTAGGTCTGTGGGTAATTTTTCATGACAATGGGTTGAGGACTTTAAGAACTAGGTTTAAGAAATTCTAATTTTACCTGTGAAAAAAGATTATTTGATAGTTCCTCAATTACTTGAAAGCTCAATTATTTGAAACCTCCTCAATTACTTGAAAGTTGATGTAATGGGAAACAACAGTCCAATTTTGTATAGTTACAGGATACTAGAGCAAATCTTGGTAGTAATAGCAAGGTAGATTCGAGAATATTATAAAAAAGAGAATTTAACATCAGAGGTTTAAAGTATTGAAGCTCATTTCTTAAAAAATAGATATTCCTATAAAGTGTAGTAAATTGGGACAGACATAAAGAAACATGAGGAAATAATTATTTTACAGTCAAGGAGGTGTTTACATTTGAAGGGAGGGAAGGAGATTTGATAGGGATGGACCACAGGGAACAGGATTAGACATATCTAGCATAGTTTTATTCCTTCAGGATTAGACATGTCTAGCATAGTTTTATTCCTTGACTTAGGTAGCAGTTACAAGGGTAAACATTTTATTTTTCTATATATGTTTAAAGTCTTATATTTGTTTCATGTGGTTCTCTGTATATTGAAAATATTTATGTGAAGACCAAATGACTGCCTGTTGCAAAGATCTTCCATAGAGAGATCCATGATGTTTTTCTATGGACACACTTAATTACAAGATTATAAGCCTTGTAATCAAACTGCATGTTTCAACCTTTGTAGCTGGGCTTCTTTACTCACATTACAATACACTTTTAAATAATAATATTGACTAAAAACAAGAATTCCCCAAAGTTGTAATTTTCGTTATGCCGTAAACTCTGGTAAATGTGTGATTTCCTATATTCTTATGTTTTATTTTACTACATGATGGCTTTGGTTTATTTGATAACTCTAGCCTACTTTTAAGTAAACAATTTCATTTTTTTATTTCAATTTTTATTTTAGATATAGTGGGTCCAATATATGAAATATAGGGGTTCGGGTTTGTTACATAAGTATATTGCACCCAGATAGTGAGCAAGGTATCTAAGACATAGTTTTTTCAATTCACACCCGCCTTTCTCTCCCAGCCCCAGTAGTCCATAGTGTCTATTGATTTCATGTGTGCTCAATGCTTAGCTTCTACCTGTGAGTGAGATCATGTGGCATTTGGTTTTCTGTTCCTCTTTTAATTCACTTAGGATAATAGCTTCCAGCTCCATCCATGTTTGCTACAAAGAACATAATTGTATTCTTTCTTATGGCTGTGTAGTATTCCATGGTGAATATGTACCACATTTTTTTTGAAAGAAAGAAAGATACAGAAAAGAAGAAAGAAAGAGTGAAAGAAAGAAAAAAAAAGAATGTAAGAGAGAAAGAAAGAGGAAGAGAAACAGGGAGAGAGAACGGGATTCTTGTTCTATTGCCCAGGCTAGAATGCCGTCTAAAAATGGGTATTAAAAACCTTTTTTTTTTGTCAATAATTATGCTTAACAATGGAGACAGAAAGGAATAAGGGATGAAAATAACAAATAAGCAGCCAACCAATATTTTATTTAAACCTGTGAAATGCTATGCAATTGCTGAGGAGTGATTTACTTGTAATTATGTGGTCACTTTTAAAATAGGTGTAATGTGATACTGAGAAAAATGTATGTTTTGTGGATTTGGGGTGGAGAGTTCTGTAAATAATTGTCAAGTTTACTTGTTCCAGGTCTGAGTTCAAGTCCTGGATATCCTTGTTAATTTTCTATCTCGTTGATCTGTCTAATATTGACAGTATAATGTTAAAGTCTCCCACTATTACTGTGTGGGAGTCTAAGTCTCTTTGTAAGTCA